>RJWT010006293.1:0-29412 GCA_004365215.1 Cuniculus paca
AATCATTTCTTCAAATTGTTTTTCTGTCACCCTCCCACTCTTTTGTTTTGCTTTCTTAAACTGGAGCCCTGATGATGAGAATGATTACTCTTAATCTTTTTGTGAGGATTTTTATATCTTTATTCAAAGCTTATTATGTATAGGTAAGGTACACAACATTATGTTATACGACAGACGGATAGATAGATAACAAAAAGTTCATGACAATAAGCAAATTAACTCATGATAACACATAGTTACTCATTTCTTTTTTGTTGTTGCAAAAGCATGTACAATTTATTCATTTAGCATGAATTGCAGACACAATGCAATTTTATTACCTATAGTCCTCATGTTATACATTAGATGTCTGGACATATTCATATTATGTCTATCTTTATAAATCTAAGATATCTTTAATAATTAGACAAATCTTTTCCTTAATTTAATTTTCAGTCTCCCTTTCCCCTTTTGGTCTGTTTCCTTAAACTGGAGACTGCAGGTATAATATTAAAGAAATAAATTCCACAAAATTTTTGTGTGCAGCAAAATACAAAGCTAACCAACTTAAGCATAAGACTGAGAGACTTTGGGAGAAATGTAGAGAATCCTCTACAGAATAACAAGCAGAAACAGAATAACGAGGCTGGGAAGGTGGGTGAGTGATGGGTGCTGCCCAGTGCAGTTTCTGTGGTGAGCCCAGCTGTGTCTCCTGGGGTAAGGAGTGATTAAAATATATGGTGACTGTTTAAATTTTAAAAATGTATTATAGTAAGGCACATTGCTATTTATCCCCCACCATACACCCCACAAACTTAAAACGCACTTATCCCAACATTCTTACCACTTTCTGAAGCAGTTCTGGAAGACTTCTTTCATGAGTGTCTTTATGAAGTATGATAAAAATACAGTGAATGCTGCTGCTGAGTGCCATCCAACGGAAAAGTCACTCACAAAAAAATTACAATGTCCGCGTTCACCTTATTTTCCAGACCCACCTTTGATTTGTAACTCTTCCTTAGAGTCAAAGTAATGGAGAAGGCAAACATTTTGAATGTATTCTGGATATCAAGGCAGCCAAACTAAAAGCAACAGAACTAAAAGCACTCATGAAAGAGGACTTCCAGAAATGCTTCGGAAAGTGGCAAGAGTGATGAAATACATTTGTTTAAAGCAAGAGGGAGTATTTTGAGGGGAATCAATGGCGATGTAAATTTTACTGTAACAATTTTTAAAATTTAAACATCCACCATAGTTTTCCATCATAGCACATACCTTCTGGGTCTGTCACATCTGCATTGTTAGTTCTCGGCCTTGCTGAACTAATTAGCTGTAGCTAAGGCACAATCACAGTCACATTTGTTCATTGGGCCTAAAGAAGACGGTTACCAGGAAAACTAATGGATGTTTAGAATATTTACCTGGTGTAAAGCTAGATGAAATGATAGCTGGGTCTAAGCCTGGTGAGGAGCCTATAATCCCAGCTTCTAAGGAGACTGAGGCAAAAAGATCGCAAGTTCGGGGTCAGCTTGGGAACCGTAGCAAGAAATTGTCTCAAAAAATTTAAAAGGACTAGGGCAAAGTACCTCAGTGGCAAAGAACTTGTGTAGAGTGTGCAAGACCCTGGGTTCAATCTCCAGTACAGGGGTGGTGGGTGGCTGGGTGGGGTGAGTTGCGTCTAGAAGGTAGTGCAGCTAGCTAAGGTAAAATATTGCTTCTAATCATACTGTCTTGATTACTTTTCTCTCATTACTGGGAAAAAACACCTGACACCCAAAGTGAAGCAAGGAAAGGTTTATTTAGCTTACAGTTTCTGGAGATTTCAGTGCATAATCAGCTGGCTCCAAGGCAGGGTGGCATGGCACTGGGGCAACACTTCAAAGCAGCAGCCAGAGCAAAAGAGAAAAAGGGAGCAAAATGCAAGCCTCTTCTCTACCCTCAAATTGTACACAGGCCACACCCACCCCCACCTTCAGGGTGGGTGTAACACTCACAAAATGTCCTTGCCCTTCTTTGCACAGGATGGGGATATTTACCAAGTAAGAACCCTGGCTCCCTGCTGAGTCTCTCAGTTAAACTTCTAAACTTCTCAAGTTGACACAGTGTATCAACCATAGCACATACTTTACCCAGAAAAGTTACTAAAAGCATCCAATGTACACTATATTATACACCAGATAATTGAACATTTCTAGTGTGACAGATTGAAGTAAAAAATTATTTATAGATTTTAATGTGACCATATGCAAAATGAGAGAGCTACAAACTTTACAATATGAACTCGGTCTTCTTTCTTTGTGCAGATACTAGGAGTAGCTAACTAAACAAAACAACCTTATCTTTGACAAAGGACTCAAATATGTTCACTGGAAGAAAGACAGTCTCTTTAATAAATGGTGCTAAAAAAACTGGTTTTCCACATGCCAAAGACTAAAATTAGACACATGTCAATCATCATGCACTAAACTAAAGTCAAAATGAATCAAAGATCTAAATACTGAAACAGTAGCACTAAATCTACTGGAACACAAAGTATGTAGAAATCTTGAAGACATAGGGGTAGGCAGAGAGTTCATAAACAAAACCCAAACTGCAGGGAAAACACTTCAATGAATCAACAACTGGGATCTCATCTTATAAAAATGTTTTTGCACATTAAAAGAAATCAACAGCATGAAAAGAAAACCCACAGAGTAGGAAAAAATTTTAGCCAACTGTCCCTCAGACAAAAGATTTATATCTAGAGCATATGAATAACTGAAAAAAAAATCATGCCCCCAAAATTCATAGACCCAATCCAAAAATGGGCATCTGGGACAAATATACACTTCTCTAATGAAGAAATACAAATGGCAAGTAAATATATGAAAAATGTTCCACATCCATTGGTCATTCAAGCAATGAAAACTAAAACAACACCAAGATTTTATCTCACCCCAGAAAAAATGGCTATCATCAAAAAATCAACGGATAACAAATGCTGGTGGGGCTATGGGGAAAAAGGAACACCTCTACATTGTTGGTAGGAGTGTAGACTGGTGCAACCACTGTGGAAATCAGTGTGGAGATTCCTCAAAAAACTAGGATTAGAGGTTCCATTCAACCTGGCTATTCCTCTTCGGGATATTTGCCCAGAAGAATTAAAAACATCCACACTCATGTTTATAGCAGCACAATTTATAAAACCTAAATCTTGGAAATGACCCCAAGTGTCCATCAACTGAGGAGTGGATAAAAAAAAGTATTCCATACTCAGCCATAAAGCATAATAAACTCAAGGTTTTTATAGGTAAATGGATGCAATTAGAAACCATACTCGTAAGTGAAATTAATAACACCCATATATGTAAAAATCATACTGTCTCACTAGTGTAAGAAACTGAACAAGTAGGATCCAAAATGTATAGTAGGTATTATGAATTGGGAGGAAACTGTTCAAAAGAAGAGATAAATTGTGACAGGGGAAAGAGGAAAGGAAGAAAGGGAAAAGGAAAAAAATACATATATATATATATACACTCGAGCTAGTTAAAACAATTATGAAGCTAGGTTCTCTTTGTTCCTTAAAAAGAGTGTTTTGTGCTAAGATTGTTTCCACAAGATAGCATGCCTATATCCTGTACTCTAAATAACTACCAGGAAGATAACAATACTCAATGTATCAACTATTGTAACTGTCCTACTAACCTGTTTTGAAACTAGGTTTCAGTGTTTGTTTATCTTTTTTTTCTTTAAAATTAAAAATAAAAGGGGATAGCTCACAAGCATGCATGGTTCCACGGTGTTAAAGGAGATGATAAGAAATATGACAACTTTCTAAATTGAAAGACTTTTTACAGTATCACCCCAGAAAGTTACAGCCTGTTACCATCAGTAAGTTGGTGGACAAAATCTGCCAGCTATGAGCATGACGGTCAAGTAGGGGTTGCAGTCAGGGGATCTCTTTCTATGCTAAAAGATGAGCTTCAAGGATGTACAGTTAATTCACTAGTGTGTTTGCAGTCCTTTTCTTTCTTTTTTTTTTTTTTACTTTTGCAAATAATTATATTTTATTTTAAAGAGAAAAACAAAAAAATTTAAAAACAAGACATAAGCAACAACTACAAGAACAACAAAAAACTCAAAACTATAACAATATAGGCTTTCAAAACAAGATGATAGGAACTTAACAATGGTTGTAATATTACATATTGTTATCTTCAAAAGAGTTGTTTGCAGTTCTTGCATATCTTTCATACACTGAGGGCAATTTCTCCACAACAGAATGGTTGTACTTACTTTTATTGAACTGTATTCCATGACAGTTCTATAGCTGCTGCATGTGCTAGCATAATTAAGGGTTATAACAACCCTGCGATGTACTACTGTCATACTCCCTTCTTCCAAATTGAGAAACCTAGACACAGAAGCCCTGTAACTTACCTACCCAAGCCGCACATCTAGGAATGATTCAGATCCACTCAATCTAGCTGTGGAGCCTCACAGGATGAATTTCCTCACACGAAAGAGTATATTTATTAAGTGACACAATAAACCAACTAGGTCACAGAACACTACCCAACACAAAAGCATATGTATTCTTCTCAAGTACACACTGGGCATCATTCAAGTCAGAGCCCATGGAGGCCCACAGATTAAGTTTTAATACACTGAAAGAAAACGGACATCTTGTAAACTGTCTTCATCAACCACAGCATTCAGTGACAGACCTAAATTTATAAATTAAACAACACTTTGAACAATAGATCAAAAACTCACAGTGGAAATGAGCAAATCCATAGAGACAAATGATAACAAAATCATAACATGCCCAAAGTTATGGGACAAGAGGAAAGCAGTCCTGAGGGGAAGTTTATGAGGTCTGAATGCATGCATTGAAAAACCAGAAACACCTCTGATCAACAACCCAACTTCACAACTTAAGGAACTAGAAAATGAAGAATGAACTAAACCCAACACTACTAAAATGAAGGAAATAACAGAACATAACAGAGATAAATGAAATTGAGAAAAGAAAAGCAATTCTCTGTAGTTATTTCTTTGAAAAGATCAATGAAACTGACAAAATTTAGCTAAATGGATTTAAAAAAGCAAAAATAGTCAAATTACTAAAATCAGAAAGAAAAGTGGAGACATTGTAAACATGCACTGAAATGGCGTTCTGTATCCCATAGTAATAATAGCAATACATAGTAATGTATAATTTCTATATGTCAATTAAAAATAAAAATATATTTTTCAAAAGGAGGATTTGGAGTAATATTTTTCCAAAGAAGATGCACAAATTATCAGTATGCGTATGAAAAGATACTCAACTATCACAACCATGACTTATCACTATGAAAATGCAAATCAAAACTTCCATGAGATACTACCTCATACTCTTTAGGTTAGCTATTATCAAAAAGATTTAAAAAAACAAACCTGAAATGCTGATGGGAAATGTGGAGAAATTATGCACTTGCAAAACACAGCCACTGTGCAAAACATTATGACATTTCCTCAAGTAATTTAAAATAGAATTATTGTGGCCCAGCATTTCCACTTCTGGGTATATACTCAAAAGGTATGAAAAGGATTCTCACATAGATGCTTGTATATCCATGTTCTTAACACAATAACTGAAACATGGAAACAACTCAGGTGTCCGTTGACACTTTAAAGGATAAAAAATTGGTGTACACACACACAATGGAATATTATTCAGCCTTTAAAAGAAGGAAGTTCTGGCATTTGCTACAACATGAGTGAAATCTGAGGTCATTATGTAATGTGAAATAAGTCAAACACAAAAAGAAAAATATTATATGATTCCTCTTACATGAGGTACTCCAAGTAGTCAAAATCATAGAGAGACTAGAACTGTGGTTGCCAAGGCAGTGGGGAAAGGAGATTAGAGCATTACTGTTTAATGTTATAGACTCTCGATTTTAAAAGATGGTACCAGCAGGATGCAGTGGTAGATACCTGTAATCCCAGCACTTGGGAGGCTGAGGCAGGAGTATCACTGTGAGTTTGAGACCAGCCTGGACTACATAGAGAGCTCAAGGCCAGTCAGACTGAGCTACCCTGAATCAAAAAGAAAAAAAAAATAATAACAAGCTGAAACCAGTTATGCGTATGAATGATTGTGATGGTCGAACATTATTATGAATATTCTTAATATCACTGAACTGCATACTTATTCTTCAATAAGATGGAAAAATTTTAAGTGTTTTAACACAATTTTCAAAATAGGGAAAAATTTGGAAAATAATCCCAGCACTTGGGGGGTTGAGGCAGGAGGATCGTTGCAAGTTCGAGACCAGCCTGGGCTACAAAGTGAGCCCAAGGTCAGCCTGAACTGAATAGTGAGGCCCTGTCTCAAAAAGAAAAAAAAAATAATAAAAGATAAAAGAAAAAAGCTTTATACTGAGCGGTGTACTGTGCTTTCTCCAAATTTCCTAAACATAGAAACAGCTGTAAACATTCAATTGCAGTACGATTCAAATTTGAAGAAGTAAATTTTTAATATTTGCTTCATCCTTTATTCTCAAATCCCAGGCCAACCCTCATGGATATTCCTCACATGCAAGAACCCTGGTCTCCTCAGTAGCTGGCAGCACTATCCACAGAAGCCAGCGTTCACAGCAGCACTGACCAGATGTTCTTGGGACCATTCATTTGATGGTAGAAATAGCAGTCTTACACTGTGCTGCTTCTATATACCAATCGGATTTTTTCCATTGTCTCACTTACCTTCCCACAGCCTGTCAGGTTGGCGTTAGCATTTCCCCTTACGGCTGGAGCCAGTGGGAGTAGGAGAGGTGAGTTAGAAAATTGAAATTAGGCGATGGTGAAACTGGCTTTCAGTCTCACTTCTCTGGTTTTGATTTGTTTTGTTTTGTTTCAGTTTTAAGACTGATGCTTTTTTTATTACACCAAGTAACAACCCTAGAAAATTAATTATAAAACCAATTCTTCTGACTTTTTCATCAGCAATTTCTGTCTGCCTACCTTCTGCACCATCAAAGGATAAGTAAGGATAGCATGGCTGCATTCATTTTGGCTGTTAAGTAGCGTAATCAGTGTTTTCCTTAAACATGTGAGAACAATTGTGTGTGTGTGTGTGTATATGTGTGTGTTTGTGTGTGTGTGTGTATGCCTGTGTCTGTGTAAGCATATCACAGGAAGACTTCTGGTGGATTTTTAAAGAAATATTTTGGTGTGCTTCTTAGAAAAGAATGACGGGCTCTCTTTGCCAAAGTTTTAGGGTTTTTCTTGAACTAAAATAATCGTTGATTCTAATTCACAGGAGGTCTGAGCACTTAATTAGAGCCCATTATCCATTTTCCTTATCTTTTCTCTGGCTTAAATTAGCTCAACAAGTTCCAGACATCAGTGCTTTCATACATTTTTTTCATTTGATATGATGTCATTGTTTTTCATCAATTTTTTGATCTTTACAGTTTATCTAAATTTTGTACTTTTACAGAAGGGTTTTGTTGTAAAAATACCTTAACTTTTTCCAGCTAAAAGTTTAACTCCTGCCTTGTCTTATGTTTTTATTTCAACAAACTTTCTTGGCTTTTTAAAATATATTAAAATATCACACCTTAACGTCTTCTCTACCCATCCTAATTTGTGTATCTCTTTCTCTCTCTCTCTCTTTCTCTCTCTCTCTCACTTCCTATCTCTATCTATGTATGTATCCATCCATCTAAAAATTTTACTCCTTTTTGGAAAATAATAAACATTCAAACAGAAAATGATGTGTAGGCATCAGGGCGTGTCTAGAAATCCTCATCCCAGACATTAACATTGACTTTGTCTAGAAAGATTCATTTGAAATGAGTTGTGAATTCATTTATATTCTTTCTTGGGCCCTCCAACCTGATCAATAAACATTTAACCTGATGGTTCTCCAGGGAGTTGACCTTGATATCTGCTTGAAATGTTATTTTATCTGGGAATCACACTTACCTTTAGCTGAGATGACCCATCTTTCTTAAACTGGGATGACTTGTACTTAGTCTATTATGGTATTCAGGCAATAATTCATCATTTCCCGGAGGACATGTTTGGAAGTATTTGCCCTGTTACACCAAGCAGCATTGTGTTTTTATGTAAAGAAGATTTTAACTGCTTTTCTTGTGAATCCTTTCTGGGTAATGGGTGGTTAGTGTTTTGAGACAGTGAATTCCTACAGAAGAACACAAAAATGTTGAAATAAAGAACAAGGAAAAATACGCATATGTTTGTATATGCACTTTTAAAAAAAGAAAAAAGAATCATGCGAATAAGACTCATGAAAACTAATTTCAAATAGACTACATAGTAATATTTCATAGGACAATATTATATGTTCATATACACTAATGCAATATTGTATCATAAAAGGTAAGGTTTGTGGAACATCTATTTCTCTACACTTGTAAATAACTATTGCAATACTTTTTTTTTAAGAGAATAAAGCAAAACAAAACAAAGCAGAACAGAGTTAAACACAACAAAGCATTTCAGAACAGAACACTGCAAGCAATACAGGTCTTCAAAACATAATAATAGAAGATTAACAATGGCTACCCTAGTGTCTCTTGTTTTCTTTGAAATGGTTGTTCATATATTTACACACAATAAACTCAAACAAAACAGAATAACATAAAACCAGATAAAACAAAAGAGTGAAAGCATTACAGGCCTTCAAATCAGACAAGAAATCAACAACGGCTACCTTAATGTCCTTCGTTTTCTTCAAAAAAGCTGTTCCTATCTTCTCACGTATGCGATGTTACTTTAAAAACTGCCATTTATAGTACATTTTAAATTTTAGTATTTGCATATTGTCACCAGTTTGTGATAATAGTTGGATACATAATGGTAGATGTTACATTCACCAATGTAGAAATCAACTTCAGATTTTGAGTTTCTTCTTTTCCCAGGCTTTCCATATGCAGTCCAATCATCTTTCAAACTCTTGAGCAGGGGCAAGAGCCACAACCATGTACGAAGCCCTAAGATCACAGAGGAAAACAACCTGTACCCCAACAGTGTGCTGTTTCACTAAGCGCGGATGTTGGGTGGAGTAAAAGGAGTAAATGCATTCTCCACCTACGATATTCTCAATTTATGATGGGTTTAACTGGTCATACCCCCATTTTAAACCAGGAATATGTTTAATTTCTAAAAGATTTGAACCTTAATGGTAATCTAGGAATCAGAATCAGTTCTCTTTTCACAGAAATAATAGTTTGTATGGAATTCGACAAAGCCCATACAGCTATGAATCTATGCCTTCTTTTCTCTTCATTATTTGTGGGTCATGCTGTGTGCCTGTCACACACAATCCATGTCCCCTTCATTATGCTGCAGGCATCATTGCTGCTGCCAGCCTTTGTCATATCCTTTCAGGTTAAAGGGCACGGCAGAAACTCGGAAAGATGTTTTCCAACAGCTGAGCTAAACACAAAATTTAGAGAATAAATAACCACCTACCTGAGTTACTTTATTTTTCAACTTTCAGAGAAACACAGACCTTTCTTAGAACTTGAGTGTGTTGCCTACATCAGAATTTACATGCATTCAATCAAAACTGATAAAGTGTCTATTAGTCTGCAGTAATAAGTTTTCTTTACAGTTTTCTGGATTCTCCTAAACAACCTAGTCAAAGCCGGGTGGACTTTACAAAGTAGCTGATATCTACAATACCTTTTTATCTCTCCCTGACCCTGCCCCCTTTCAAATGCAACTTGCTTTGTCTCCCACCAGGTCCAAGTCCCTTAGCAGGTGTACTGAGACTCACTTCTGACCCATAATTTCCCAGGTAACTCCAATTCTACATAAGCCACCCTAAGGCCTTGTAAAGTCATTTACCATGACCAGATAAACAATGTCATGAGCAGGAATGAAGAGATTTAATACCTGAACACACTGTCGTTGAGATCATATTTTTAGGTTTTTTTTTCATTCTCAACGCTATTTCCTTTTTTCCTTATTTATTAGTTTCGTTTTGGCTGGTTTTGTTTACAGTGAAAGCAAATTGACAAGGTTAAAATAATTTCCTTCCTATCAAATTTCCGGGGCCAGGGTTTTAGCTCAGTAGCACAAGCATCTGCCTGGCAAGCATGAGGTCATGAGTTCAATCCCTGGTACCAAATTTCTGATATATAGTTCTTCTACCATCAGTAATGAGTAGCGTACACTATTTTACCATCCTTATTATGTAACCTATTTATACTGGCTAAACCTTGTCATTTATCATTATGCTTAATTTGCTAGTTCTTAAGATATTCTTTTGCTTACAGGAGAAAAAAATATGTAGTTTAAGCCTCCAGCTTTGCACTCAAAAATTACGTATTTCAATTCTGAAAATGATTGGTGGTGTGACCATCAGGAAAGTTATAGCAACCTTATGACCCTCAGTCTTCATCTACAAAGTGTGAAAAGCATTACCTAGTCCTTGGGACTACACCGTTCAGTGCCTGGTCCACACCACAGGCAAGAGTACTGCCAGGGTTAGTCTCCTAGTGCATTATGGAATAGGAATGAGTGAAAAGTCAGATTTAGCTATACTTTTTAAAAAACAGAAATGTCTCCTATATGTTTTTCCTTTTTTATAGAACACACTTTGTTTTGTAGTTTATAATTTTATAAAAGAAAAATGTTCTTGCATTTGCTAGTGTATTTTCTTACAGTTATCTCTCCTCTAGCTTATTTATTTCTCATTGTATTTATTATATTCTTGCTTCTAAGCTTCTTGCCTTTAGTTCAGTGCCTCTGAATTGATTTTTCCAAGACAGTATTTAAATCATACTTTTAAATCGTATATAAAGTGAAGCCCGAAGTGGTAAGAATTTTCATGGTGATGGCTTTTCCCACTTCCACCTCTGCCTGGATGTAGTCATTTCACTTATCATTTTTAAATTGTTTAAAATTTTACATTGAATTTTCTTTTTCTGACCTAAAATATGCTAAGGTATTTTTGTTTGTTCCGAATTTTCAAATATTTGAGTACAAAATGTCTCCTGATTAGAAAACTAAATTTTAATGCTTTTTTTTTTTTTTGCAGCACCGGGGATTGAACTCACGACCTTGCGCTTGCCGGGCAGGCGCTTAGACCACTGAGCTAGATCCCCAGCCCAAAAACTAAATTTTATAACTTTTTAGTTCTGTAATTTAGTTGGCTTTGGTACACCAGAATTTGATCAGAATTTATAAAAGCTTTAAGTTTTAATTAATTCTTGAAATAAAAGCATATTACTTATTGAATACAAAGTTTAATAATTTATAAAAGCTATATTGTATTATTCAAATGGTTTATATTTTATATGATCTGTTAATATCTAAATAAAAATCAGTATTTTGAATTTTATCTATTTCTATTATGGAGATTGGTATTATAGTCTGACATGAAATTTCTATCACAATTTCATTATGACTTGAACTTTAACACAACAAATATACTTCTCATTTTGCCATTTACTGAAGTGTTACATTGTTAAATCAATTGAATTCATTTTTACATATTTATATACATTTTATAAGACACAAAATAACATTTAAAATGTTTACTGTATTTTCATTTTGATGACATTCATCTTGTTTTTAAAATGTCTTTAAAATAAATTTTCTTAAGCTATTAGATTCAAAAATTAAACCCTGCCCAATTCTTTTCATACAAGACAAAACATTTGCCACATTTCATTTTTCCAGTCCTCCTTATAAGTTCGTACATAAGTGAATAATAGAAATAAAAATTTTCGTAATATATTGAAACTGAAAATTTTATGCTCAGATTATAATTCCTGAGCTATTTCTTTTCTATGTCACGCAATATCTCTATTAAGAACTAGCCAGGTGGGGTGGCACACCTGTCATCCCAGAACTCTGGGAGGCTGAGGCAGGAGGGTCACAAACTCAAACCAAGTCTAGACAATTTAGAGATTTAATGAGACCCTGCCTCCAAATTAAACAAATAAATAACAGCTGGATATGTATCTCAGTGCAAAGGCCCTGGGCTCAATGCAATATATATATATATATATATATATATATATATATATATATATATATATGAAGGAAACAAATGTTTGTTAAGAACTTTGTAACTTTGTTCTTTTGTTTTTTTATCAATTTTTCTCACAAACGCTATACCATATATCTTCAAAAGATAAAACATCATTATTATAATTACATAATAAAATGAAAACTAATACTTTAACACAAAACAACTATAACTCCAGTCATGGTTCAAATTTTAAGTCTTCTCATAAACAGTAATTATTATAAAATTTATGGGAATTTAGTCCCTGTAATATGATTGAACACAGATTCAAATAAAACTCACACAAAGAGTTGGGTGGAGTGGCCCACACCTTTAGTTCCAGCTACTTAGGAGGCTGAAGCAGGAGGATTGTAGGTTCAAGCTTGGCCTGGGCAACTTAGTGAGACTTTGTCTCAAAAACTAAAGGGTCTGAGGATGTAGCTGAGTGGTACAGTGCTGGCCCCCAAGTGGCTTTCATCCCTATTACAGCAAAAAGAAATTAAACTGAATTGAATTTAGAAAATATAAAGTGTACAGAGTGACTTTTTGCAGTCTCTTTTAATTACTTTTTACCTATAAGGTTGCTGTTTTTTTTCCTTTTTAACTTGCAATTGTAAGAAACAAAGTCACTTGTCGCAGAGCACCTCAGGGCTGGATTTGGCGTGTGTGGGCAGCCGTGACTCCTGGGTCATCAGCTCTTGCATAGTCAGGCACAAGATATCTATTTGTCTTTTTTTCAAGAGGTTTGCTTATTTTTAAAGGGTTAATTTTTTCTCATTTGAAGTTCATTTCGTAAAGAAGAATTTTGAACAATTTATTGATCCTAAAGAATACAGTTACAATGTCTTCTGAGCTCTCGAAAGTCTTGAAAGTTTGATGCTCCTTAATGTCTGTCTAATGTGACTGTTATCTGCTAAACTCAAAGCTGATGCATGTTTTATTTCCAATTTGTAGTTACAAAAAGCTTCCTCCCCTTGATTGCTAAATTTGGGAAAGCAAGAGGCCTGTTTCTACTTGTTTGCCTTTGTATGACCATCCAGTGAGTCACTAGCCACTGTGAGCCTCAAATTCACCTTGATTTTGGGTGTGTTTTGTGACCTATTTGACCCTCAATTTTCTCTCTCTTTCTTTCTTTCCTTCTCTCCTCTCTCTCTCTCTCTCATACACTATAATTAACACATAAAGTTATGGCATTTAAGTACACGTATACAATGTATTTCCATCAAATCATGTAATTGGGATATCCGTTGCCCTAAGTATTTATCATTTCTTTGTGTTGGGAGCATTCAAAACCCTCTCCACTAGCTATTTTGAACTATATGGTAATTGTTGTTAACTGTTATCCTGCTGTTACAGAATAGTGAAAGTCATTCCTCTTATGAAACTGTACCCTTGTACTCGTTAACCATCTTCTTTCCAACCCTACTTTCTCCCTTCCATTCCAAACCTCTGGTAACCACCATTCTACTCTCAGCTTGTATGAGATCAACGTTTTCAGGTTCTACATGGAAGTGTCTTTCTGTGTCTCACTTATTTCACCTAACAGAATGTCTTGCAGTCTCATCTTGTTGCCACAAAGGATGAAAGTCCATTCTTATTTATGGCTGAGCAATATTCATTATTTATATATCACATTTTTTACCCATTCATCCATGGATGGACACCTAATTTTTTTCATTTCTTGGCTATTGCGAAAGATAGTCCGATAGTGCAGATATCTCTCCAACACACTGATTTTACATGCAGCAGTGAAATTATTCCATCATATGTTAATTCAATTTCTAGTTTTTTGAGGACTCTCCATACTGTTTTCCATAATGACTATACTAACTTACATTTCAACCAAGAGAGTATAAGTTTCTCTTTTCTATATCCTTACCACCACTTGTTACTTTTGGGTTTCTTTGTTTGTTTGTAATTTTTCAAAGAAATGACAATTCCACCCTGTAAAACTTCTTAATGCATCATTAGTGGAAGAAAAAGTGGATCTAAAACTCAGTTCTCTTTTATGCAATGAACAAGCTGTTGTTTTCATTTTCAAGTTTTCCCTTTAAGTCAACTTTATGGAGCCATTAGTTACATTAGCAGCTCACTTACTTCAATTTTTATGTATTTTCACAGTGCATACACACCCGTATATCCATTTCCCCAAGCATGATAGAGAATATTCTCATCACCCTGGAAATTTCCTATGTAACCTTTGTCAAGATATCCTATTGCTTGTCAGGCAGTGAGGCTACCAATTTGTTTTCACTGGTGGATTAAACAATTTGGAGAGTTATTACCAGATTAGACATCCCCACAACCACAGAACACTGAAGGCTGCTGAACAAAGTAGAAAGCAAGGAAGAGAAAGTTTAATCCTAAATTCCTAAAGAAGAAGAGTACAAAACAAGCAAAAGGAATGAATGGATGGAGCACAGGGTAGTGAAATGATTTTGCATGACACCACAAAGATGGACACACAGCATGACACATTTGTCTGAACCCATAGAGTATGTAGCATCAAGAGTGACCTTCATGGAAGTGAAGGCCTCTGCGTGAGAGTGATGGGTCAGGGTAGATGTGGGAGCTGTGACAAATGTGCTTCACTATGCGGGATGCTGGCAATGGAGGCTGTGCCTGTGTCAAGCACAGAAAGAAACATGGAAATTCTCTGCTCTGTGCATTCAGTTTTTTTCAGTCTGAAACATCAAACTGTTCTGAAAAGTAAAGCCTATTTTTAAAACAAAATAAACTGAATTGCACCAAAGACATCCTCTGGAGAAGCTCAGAGAAAGAGCACAGGGTTTCTCTTAATGTGGAGCAGAGCGGGCTGCAGGAGGAGAATGGGTGCCGGGTGCATCAGGAGCGGGATGGCCTTTGTGCACCACAGTGCACAGCACGGGAGCAGGAAGGTTTCACCCATGTCCAAGGTGAACCTGAAGTGGCTGGCATCAGCAAGGGGCTGAGAACAGTGGCCGAAGGGACAGCCTCAATATGGAAACCAGCTTCATGCCAGCTGCTCCCCTCAGGTGGCCCACATACTGTGGAAAATAGTGCCTACCTGCAGCACCTGTCTACGAGATAGAAGGAGTCCTTGCTGGAGAAGAGAGAGCCAAGGAAAATCCCGGGGCAATCACAGAGGGAAGGCTGGGATGCTGGCTGCACCAAAGCCCAGAGACCAGCCAGCACGATGCCAGCAGGGGACGTGAGTTCAAAGAGGGCTTCACTAAGAACAGCACAGGGACTCCTGATAGCTCACCTGACACTCAGACCAAATCCACAGTTCACCTGACACTCAGACCAAATCCATAGGAATGTCATGGTTCCAACAAAGTGGAAACCGGTGGCAGGCACCTGGAAAGTTGATCAATGTTTAGTTTTCAAAAGCTTCATTCAGGGCTAGGGACATAGCTCAATGGTGCAGCGCCTGCTTGGCAAGCTCAGGACTCCAAGTTCAATTCCTAGTACCGAGAGAAAAAAAATTTAAAAACCATTATTAATTCTAAAAGTAAACACAAAATTCACCGATAAAAACTAAAGGTGTTAGCGGGATCCCAAATGCACAATACATATTGGGAAAGTCAAAGGGGAGGAATTATCTAAAAAGGGAAGGAAATGACCACTATTAATCTATTATCATGATTTGAAATTTAGATTGTATTCATTGTTCTGATTAGTTTCATTTTATTCTGATTTGTTTGATTTCATTATACTTGATGGCATGGGCAGCTATTTTAAAAATAACAAAATATATAATTACAGCCATCGAGGATGTCCAATTATGTTGTTTAGAAACCTGTATGGCTTTCATTGTTTGTTTTGACTGATTTTACTCTATTCTCTGTAGTTTGATTGTAATCTGTCTGAAGGTGTAGGCAACTAATCTGAAGATAACAAACATTATGGTAGCCAATTCTGTTTTGCTAGTATCCTGAACTTCTCTATTGCTTACATTGTTCTGCTTTGTTTGTTTTGTTTTGTTATGTTTTGTTTTGTTTCTACTGTTTTAGTTTGTTGTATTTTGTTTGATTTTACTTATCCCCGATGGTATGGGCAGGTATACTGCAGATAACAAGAGGCATTATGGTAGCCTTATTGATTGCTTTTTACCCTGTTTAGAAGTCATGTACCATGTTCATTGCTTTTTTTTGATTGACTTTACTCTGTTTTATTTTGTCTGGTTGTATTCTTTTCAAAAGAAAAAAATTCTAAAAGTAAAAACAAAAAAGGCATATGTTCAAAACACACTTTGTATTATCCATGAAAAAGTTGCCTATGTTACATTATAAACACAAAATACCACATTAGCCACTGTCATGAATTAAATTTGGAGACTGTAAGGAGAAGGACACACACGCATTTGTATGTCTCTAGAAATATTCTGCATGTATTCGGGTGGCAGCTGAGAGGATGAAGCACACAGGGGAAGTTAAAAACCCATAGTTGAGCAATGAAGAAATACTAATTTAACCCTGTTATTTAATACATGAGCATGAAGCAGCCGTACATGTGCATGTGAGGAGTGGGGTTTGTACAGAACAGGATTTGGACGCTAGGAAGGGTGCAGCTTGAACTGTGGTTCCAAGTTTATCTTCTATATATACAGAAGGTACTTTTATAAAAACAATTACAAATAGTTAAAGGAAATAGAGGGAAACGTTAATGCCGCATAATGAAACTTCGCCATTTGTTCTCCACCTGGTCTGTGTCCCCATTCGGGTGTTCCCCTCCATAAGGACCGGACTGGATGCCACCTACGACACTGTCCTGCCTCTCAACAGCATCTCAGAAATGCTTCTGAATTGGATACATCAATCTAACTCACATAAAACCAGTCTGCTTTTTACCGAAACTTAAAGGAACACAAACAAGATGAAAAATATTGTGAATAGCAAGAGAGTTCATTGTGAAGCCACGATAAACTCTCTGGGGGTTTTTCCAAAACAGGAGCTTCTTTCAGATTTCCTTGAACGGGCAACATCATCCTAATCAAAGATGGTAGTAAGGAGGAAATAAAAGAACCAAAAGAGGAACTCAGATCATTTTAAAGCTGAGATTTGTTCTTACACAGTCGAGCTTCTCTGCCTCAATGGCTGGAAGTGTGCATAACATCCCCACGTTGGACTCTCCAGTCTTGCAGCGATTGCAACTTCAAAAAGAATTCTATACATAAAGGAAACACATAGTGGTGCTGTTTAAATTTTTTTTAAAAAATCAGCATTCCTTAATGATGTCTCATCAATTACAACTCAAGTGTTGATTACAAGAAAGAACAATTTCCCATTCAAGCTGCTTAAATTCGGTTTAATTTAACATATTCATTAATCTAGGCTAACTCTCCAAAGGTCTTTAGCCTAGCATGCGGGCATCCCCTCTGTCACCGCCACCCCACACTCTGAAAGGGACATGCAGGATCCTGGACAATGCACAATGGAACAAGTGGAGGGACGGAAACAAATGGCTGTTGTGATGGAAAAGCCAAGAGATTCTTGATCCAGGCTAAGGGTCTAGAAAAAAGGCAGCCAACAGGAGGCGGCAACAAGAAAGCATTGTTCCTCAGAAAACCAGAGTTTGTTGAGGAGGAGGAAGAATCAAAAACATTGTAGAAATTGCCCTAATTTCCCATAACACAAATATTATAAAACCAAGAATAGCTGGATGACATGGTAGCTGATAGAGCAAACAGGTCTGGATTGATGAAGTCTAGCTGGGGTCAATAGCTAATCCAATTCAACGCACAGTTTCAAACCATCCTTGTGCTCAGACCTGCTGACACATACATTCCCCACATTTTGGTGAGGACTTGCTACTTGGCTGCAGTCTCTGATTAACAATAACCTACCCGTTGGTGGAAAGCAGTGGTAAAGGGAACAATTTGAGCAACTCTAGCCAACAGAGTAAAGGAAAGCAGCCCCAAGGCACCTCCTTTCCCCAGCATAACTGTGGGACCACAATTCTTAATCCACAGTTAGCTGGGACAATGGGCTGGTGCTGTGCGTTAGGGGAGTGGGCATTCCATCTGTGGGTGTGGGAGGCAAAGCAGCTGGGGAAGAACAGAGAGGTGAGAGGGAACCTGGGAAGAGCTAGCACTTTCCCAATGTGGCCTTGATCTATATAAATTTCTTTTTTGGGACCGAATGAGAACATATGACTACCTGATTTGAAAGTTTCACAAAAGAGCATCTGTTCTAGTCTAAAGGGGAGGAAAAAAATCTTTATATGGAGATTAAATATAGGTGCATATGTGCCATAGTAAGGTTGTTTATACTTCCAAAAGGATATTTGGTAAAAGTCAGTGAGAATGATTTTATTCGTGAACTTTTAATTTATTGCATATTTAATTCATTATTATCAAGACATGCTAGTTGCACTGCAAGTATTAAAGGGGTTCAGTGTGTTATTGCCATGCATAAACACAGCATGCACTGACTGAATCCAACCATACTTTTCCACCTTCCACCTATCATGCACCAATTTCCCAGTCTCTACTCATTCCTCTATTTTTGGAAATCTTCATAACTGTAAAAAGAATTTCATTTTCCTATATATAGGTCTTTTCTTCTCAAAAGTGGGTATAAGAACAATTCATCTTACCCAGCTCTGAATTATGAATAATTTTTATATAATAGGTGCCAAGAGAATCTCCAATGTCAAAATGAATCTCTAGGAAAATGCATAGGAAATTCTTTTCGCCAACTCTGTAATTGTTTTATGCTAACTCCAACAGAAGCTGTGATTCGATTTGAGAATTTAATGGCTTAGCTATAGTAGCTTCTTCCATGTTTAGTCAAAAGTACATACTTCAAATTGATTCAAATTGATCATCCAGACATGAGAATTGCGATCCTCACACTGCATGGTTGTGGGAGAACTTGCCAGAACTTCCATCAGGAGGGATGGAGCCTGCCAGCAGCCCCCACAGGCTCTGGTGTGGAGACTTCCTGTGAGTGGGTTTGTATGTAAGGCAAACTCAGCCTAAACTGCAGATTTAAAGTCTCTCTCCACTCACCAGCAAACAAAACAAAAGCACAGCAAACAAATAAACTGACTTCCTTGACACTTTGACAATCATCCTATTTGTGAATTTACCTGTTTCCCAGATGATACTGTTCCCTGGTATTAGTACTTCCAATATATTCGACTAATAATTATTTGTATTTTTACTATAGCTAGATAGAGTTCAGTGTCTGGGGAGACAATAGTGGACAAAACATAGAAAATCCCCATCCAACAAAGCTTCTAGAGAAGAGACAAGCAGAAAATACCAACTCCACATGTGAAAATGCAGGACACCAGTAGAGCATATCAGTAATGCCAGCTACTGGAGGGGAGTGCTGAGGAAACCTAGTGAGACCCTGTCTAGATATAATATTCTCAAAAGATGTAGGTTAGTTGGAGCACTTGCCCAGTGTGTCCCAGGTCCTGGGCTCCATCACCCAAGGTGAAGTGAGTGTGTGCAAATGATAAAAACAAATAAATTAAGAAGGAAGAGAATGTTTGGTCTGGAACTTGGTGCTTTAGACAGATTTCTCTGGAAAATGAAAAGCTGGCCTTGAGTAAAGGCTGAAGAACATGAAAGAGTGAGTCATGTGGATACATGGAGGGAGAAACCCTCAGGTACAGTTGTGAGCGAGCTCCCAGGATGATATGAGTAGGCATGCAGACCATACATGGTGATGACATAGAAGGAAGACACAAACGTGGATGGATCTGCTGGTATTTGCAGCTGAATTGCTGTAGGAGATGGAGTCTGGGTGGAGGAGCCAGATCACCAGAAGCGAGCCTTTGGAGGGTGTATCTCTCCCTTCCACTCTTCCCTTGTGCTCTCCATTCTGGGGGCCATGAAGTGAGCACCTCACTCCACCACACCCTCCTGCCATTCTGTTCCTGCCTGGAACCAGCCAACCATGGGTTGAAACCGCTGAAGTTTTGGGCTAAATGAAAATTCTCCTCCTTTAAACTTTGCATATCAGGTATTTCTTGGTCCCAGCAATGGACAAACTCATCAGGACAACAAGGTACCTCAATGTCTGCTCTGAGTGAGATGAGAAGTCACTGGGGGGCTGGGGGTTTCAGCCATGGAGCGGCATCCTCACTCCTTGGTGATGGGACTGTGGCAATTCAGAGGTCACCACAAGCATCCAGGTGAAGTTAAGAACCACTGTGCAAGTTGTGGAAGTGATGAGAAACGGTCAGGTATTTTAAATAAATAGTTTAAAGCAAGAGTCCCATATAACTGATGGTGGATCAGAGTGGGATGTAAGGAGAAAAGAGAAATGTAGGAAGAGTGGGATCTGAGAAATCAGAGGTCTCTGTTGCCACTTACAATGACAGGAAAGATGGGGAAACTCAGGGGACACCTCTTGGATATGCAAGCGGAGACCCCAAGAAGGTGAAGGATTACGCACGTCTACAGTCAAGCTAGAGATCTGGACTGAGGATTCACATTTAGGCATCATCAGCCTATGCTACAGATAAAAGCCATGAGATAAAATGGAATCAGCAGGGAGCAAGTGTAACCCAAGAGAAACAGCAGGAAGCTGGAACCCTGCACTCACCTAAGTTTTGGTTCTGATGCAGAGGAACCACCCAAGGAACCAAGAAGAGTCACTCGTGGGAGAAAGAAACAGGGGGAAGGTTTGTCTTATGATAAGAAAGAGTAGGGGACTGGGCCTGGTGGTGCATGCCTGTAATCCCAGCACTCAGGAGGCTGAGACAGGAGGATTGTTGCAAGTTCGAGACCAACCTGGGCTACAGAGTGAGCTCGAGGCTAGTCTGCATGGTATAATGAGACCCTGTCTCAAAAAGACAAGGGTTGGGGATTTAGCTCAGTGGCCTAAGTGCCTGCCTGGCAAGCACAAGGTCACGAGTTCTATCCTTGATGCTGCAAAAAAAAAAAAAAAAGAGAGAGAGAGAGAGTGGGATCATCTTGACCAGGTCAAATAAACACTGAAAATTGACCACCAGATGGAGAGCTGTAAGTCACTCAATTAAATGTGAAATCTAGAAATATTTCTAATTTCTACATATGTGTAAAATGTAAAGAATCAGCTTATCATGAGGCAAAATAATTAAGAGAACCTCTTAGTGTGGTCGAGCCAGGCCACAATCCAGTCACCTGCTAGATTCCAGGTACACACAGCAAAGTCATTTCACATCCAAAGGCTGGTCTCCCCTTTCAGAAGTAATAGCGGCCATCCTAGCTGTATGGCACGAGCTCCCTTCTCATGAACATCACAGTGGCCTGTTCAATGGAACAGTGGACACTTGCAGGGAAGAAACGTGCTTCATTCTGCTTCCCGACACTCTCTCCATGGCCTTTCCAAACACTGAGTCATGGAGCTCCCGAAAACAACTTCACTGGGACATCATCCCAATGCCATCAGTTTGCAGAAAGCACACCCAATTAATCAAATACACCAGACACATGCATGGTGTGGCCCGTGCACTATTAAATCACTGAGAATTTTGCAATTAATTTCCCATACTTTGAATCCATTAATTATGGGCTTTCAAATCTGTGACAAAAAACATAAGGAAAGAAATGGTAAAGATGAGCAAGGGATGACAAACCTCCCTTATCCGTTCTGGTTTTGTGCTGTGGCTTTCTTACTCCATAGCACCAGCTGTTGCTCTACAACACACCAGAATAACTGCAGAATGCTGCACCACTTTGGGGGAAATGTGTAAAGAATGAGATTAAAACACATACAAATCTACAGACATTCATTTACATATGCAGGAAGTGCCATTTTGTAGTTTTTAAAATTTCATTCCCCCTCCCCCAAAAAAGATATGCTGGCAAGGAGTTCTGTGGTATCTTTTGAATTGAAAAGCAGTCCAAAGTTAGCATGGATTTTAGACAGTCTCCCATACAAGCTCACTTTATATTCTACCCTTGATCATAACTCACAAAACAAGAACAGTGTGACATACAGAATACATTTTTTCCAGTTGTATCAAAGCAAGTATAACAGTTGTGTGAGCTCGGGTTTGTCAGAATCCAATGTGCATAAAGATTTCTACTGTGTTCCCTTGACGGGGCAGCAGGGGCTCTTCGTGGCCCCAAATTGTATAACCCGGATCCTCTGAAATCTTAATAAAGGAGCCCTACACCAAATATGTGACCCTGGATCTCACTGTTCCCTTTAATTTTCAATAATCAATGGGCTATTAGAAACAAAGTAGCGATAATTAATTTAATGTATTTTATTCTCAAGCATATTTAACACAAAGACTTAAAATGATGAGACAACATACTTAAGAATTTCTTCCCGAAGACGAATGGGCTCATGGGCCTTTTCACTCACCTAAAAAATTGACACGTTGCCTGCCTCACAGTTGATTTTTCTTTAAGCTCAGTCATGCGAGATGCAGAATATGCTAAGAATATATGTTTAAAAGACTCAAATTCCTCCTTGAGTTACCAAATCAGAGATGATGACTATTTTTTCTAGAATCATAAGATAGAAAGATCTACAAAGCTGATACACATTCCTAGGACAAAAATCACAATGAGTCTGGATGTGAAGGTAAAGTCCCCCGTTCAGCACGAACTGAAATTAAAACTTGAGATGACTACAAACCCTCTACTTTGTTAAAACTTATTGCTAGTTGAAGAATTATGGCTTTTAGTGTGAAAAAGGATCTTAATTAGACTGACTGTCTCAGGATCTCTAACAGCGCGTGTGTGTGTGTGTGTGTGTGTGTGTGTGTGTGTATACGCACCTCTGTACCAAAGAAAATATGCTCATGAATGGGTGGAAAAGAGTAGAGTTTATGTTAAGCCACAAAGCCTATGACCTCTGTTTTCACAGTCTTCTCCTTGTGCACATCTTGACTTCTTACAAGGACTCTTCTTAGAGTGGACTGAGAACCTAGCTGACAACCCAGAATGATCTCATCTCAACTACTTGAATTTTATCTGCAAAGGCTTGTTCTCCAGTCATAAGATCACTTACATTAGCACCAAAAATAAAAAATAAAAAAATAAGTGGAACAAGTTATGTAAACAATCTATAAAAGGAAAACAAAAATTTCAGAACTCTGATGAAAGAAATTAAAGCTCTAGTAAATAAAGAAATATTTCATGTTCATGGACAGGAAGTTTTGTTTTTTTGGTTTTTTTTGCAGCACTGGGGATTTAACTCATGACCTCACGCTTGCCAGGCAGGCTCTTAGGCCACTGTGCTAAATTCCCAGCCCTTGTCTATTTGAGACAGAGTCTCACTATACCATTCAGGCAGGCCTTGAACTCCCTTTGTAGTCCAGGCTGGTCTTGAACTCACAACGATCCTCCTGTCTCAGCCTCCTGAGTGCTGGGATTACAGGCGTGAGCCACCACGCCCAGCGACAGGAAGATTTTGTATCATAAAAATATCAGTTCTTTTCAATTTGATCTATAAGTTGAACACAGTCAGAACCAGAATCCTATCCAGTAATTTTGAGGATATCAGCAAATTGACTCCAAAATTTGTATAGCAAGGTTAAATGAAGTTCCTGGAATACAACATAGATTATCTTGATGGCCTTACATCTCATAATAACCACCAAAAGAATGCTCAATGAAAGAAATAATAATAAAAATAGTAAGACTTTAATCAAATGAAAAACTTCTGCTGTGCAAAGGAAAATTACTTGATTGAAAAGACAAATCGAATATTTGCAGAAAGTGTTTCCAGACACATATCTGTTCAAAATACGTGTTTATCAAAAGGACTAGCAGCCAAAATACATTAAAATCTTATTAAAATCCTTATTACATAAAAATCAACAATAGCAAAATAAATAAACAGGTTTAAAAAAAACAGACAAAATATATGAACATCTACTTCCCTGGAGATGATATACAAATGACAAGTATATTTATTTAAAGAACCTCAACCTTATACATCTTTAAGGAAATGTAAATTCAAATACCGATGCAACATTGCTTATCTGTCAGAATGGTTAAAACCCACACACTGACATCAACAAATGTTGACAAGCATGCAGAGCAACAGGAACTATGGTTCACTACTGGTGGAAATGCAAAATGGTTCAGCCACCTTAGGACAAAGTTTAGCAGAGTTTATTATTTTTTTCTAAATAAAATATATTTTTACCATGAATCCAGCAATCCCTATGTTATTGACCCAAATTAATTGAAAATGTTGTATGACTCTGAAACTCACACATAAATATTTAAAGCAGCATAATTGCCAAAACTTAGAGAGAGTCAATCTGTCTTTCAATATGTGAATAGATAAAATATACTTGGGGGACATCCAGACAATAGACTATTATTCAGTGACTAAAAAAAAATGAGACATAAAGCCATGAAAATACATGGAGGAATACAAAATTAATATTGTTAAGTGAAAAAAATACTCTTTCAAAGGTATTTAGTGGATGCTATACACACAAGACTGTGGATGGAGGTAAGAGAAAGATCAGTGAGGGTTTTGCGTAAAGAGTTGGGGGGGGTGTACAGATACAGCACAGGGGAATTTTAGAGCAGGAAAACCACCCTAGATGTTACTGGCAGAGCCAACACCTGCTGATATATCACTAAAACTTATAGAATGTTCTATGCAAAGCATGTACCTCCACTCAATTTGTAAACTTCAGTTGATAACAGCATGCTGATATTGTCTTATAAACTGCATCTTATGGACCCCACTAATGTGAGATGTTATTAATTGGGAAACAGGGTATGTTATGGTTTTTATATAGGTGGCCCCCCCAAGCCTCATGTAGTCATGGAAACGGCTGAATCTAGCATTTGTGATTGACTTGATGTCTAGTGCTGGGATTGGTGGTGTGAGTTCTGTACCTGCCCAGGGGTGGAGCCAACATACAATGCAAGGTCGAGAAGGAAGTGATTTTCCCCTCTTTTGCACAGTTAGTTCTTGTCGCTTGGAGCTGCCATGAACCGCTGCCCTTCAGCCACGCCACCCTGCCTTGGAACCAGCTAAGTATGGACTTAACCCCCCAAAACTGTAAGAAATAAACCTCTCCTCCCTTCACTTTGGGCATCAGGTATTTTGTCTCAACAACAAGAAAAGGGTAACCAACACAGGGTGTGTGGCTGTGTGTGTTTGTGTGTGTGTATGAGAGAGACGGTGTGTCTGAAAACAAACTTCTGCTTAATTTTTCTATAAACCCATGTCTAAGTTACCTTCTTCATCCCTGAGACAGAATATCCTATGCTCACAACTTAAAGAGGGAGAATTTTATTCTGACTCACAGTTTGAAGGTTTTAGCTCATATCCCGGTGGCTTCAAAGCAGAAGAGCAAGATAGAGAAGTTTCTCACAGCGTGGCAGAGAGCAGAGAGAGAGTGAATCAGGAGTGGGGAAGAGACAACCCCTCCTAGGTCTCTTCTGATCAGATCCTACGTCCTCACAGAAGTCAACTAGAGACTCATCAGTGGACTAATCCACTGATGACTGTAACACCCTCATGATCTAATCACTTCCCCACAGCAGCCTTCCTCAGACATTGCGCATTCCTGGATTCTCCAGTATCCTGGGATCTCCATTGCACTTTCAGCTTCATTATCACAGTTTCACTCACTGCTCTCTTGGGAGCATGCTGCCTGGCCTCCAGCTTTCTTCTGAAATCTAGAGTTAAGCCTTTCTGGACCTCCTAACAAATCGTGCATTCTGCATGCACATAAAACCAGGACACATGGCTGACTCCAAGATCTGCCATAGACTTCAGCGGTAGTCAGATCTTTTTGCAGTATGCTTGCAAAGGGTTCTGAGTACCTGCTGAGAGCTGAGAACTTACTTTGCTCCTATTTGCAAGTGCATAAAACTTCATGTAAGTTAATAATCTCCATCCTTCAAGAAACATTAGGAAACCATATACCCAAGTCCCAAAAATTCGGGGAAATGTTGTCCTTTCTGAAGCTGTTATTTTAATGTTCAATTAATTTTCTTGACTGAGTGGACTGCATCAGAGAGATGCAGGTAGAAATTACTGGTTCGGCAAGCTTAGATATTAACAAGTCTCTGACATGCAATTTTCTAAGGAGTGGAATGGCATGCAAGGACATTTTCTTGAGGAAACTGGGTATTCTCATGCAGAAGAATGAAATTATATCTCATCTAACCTCACACTGGACAACTCAAAACAGACAAATGTAGGAGTCAAAATTATGAAGTGACCAGAGGAAACATACAATAAAAGCTGCATGACAGTGGACTAAAAATGACTTTTTGAATATGACCTCAAAAGTATGGACAACAAATGTAAAAATGGAAAAATGAGTTTATAGCAAGCTATAAAACATGATGAAGGAAGCAATCAACACAGTAACAAAGCAACTTATAAAATAGGACATATTTTTAAAATATACAGATGATTAGGGAATATTATGTAAAATATAAGAAACTCAAAAAGCTTAATATCAAGCAAACAAATAAATGATTAAAAATAAACAAATGAATTGAATAAAAATTTCTCAAAAGAAGACATACAAAACCAGTATTATGGCATAATTCTGGGATTTGGGAAGCTGAGACAGGAAGATTGTTGGGCATTTAAGGCCAGTATGGGCTACACAGTGGAGTAATGGCCTGTCTGGACTATATAGCAAGACCATGTGTCAAAAAGAAGGAGAAAGACAAAGACAAAGACATAGAGAAAGACAAAGAAAAAGAGGAGATGGAGAAGATGCATAAATTGTGAATGGGTTTATGAAAAATGCTCAACAATTCCAAAATTATTATGCATGTTAGAATGGCTAATATCAAAAGACATTTGTTAGAATGGCCAATATATAAAAGACAAAAGAAGAAGTACATTGGCAAGAATGTGAGAAACACTACAAGTGGGCATGCCAGTTAATCTTGATTGTCAACTTAACTGGATTAAGAGACTCCTGGAGAGGTGAGAAGAACGTGGGCGTGCTACAGTCATCAATAAGAAAATCCACTGATATTCATGGTTAAGTGTGTTGTTAGAAGGTGGAGCCCAGTTAGAGAAGGAGAGTAATCAGGTTATGCCTTTGAAAGATAGACCTCTTATGTGTATTCTTGCCCTGTGCTCTGCTTCCTGGTCACCATGAAGGCAGCAGCATTGCTCCACCATACCCTTCTGCCTTGTTGTTTGTGCTTTGGAAACAGATGATTATGGACTGCACCCTCTGAAACTGTAGCCAAAATGAACTTCTCCTCCTTTAAGTACCAGGTTTCAAGAATTTTGTTCCAGCCGGGCATGGTGGCTCATGCCTGTAATCCCAGCACTGGGGAGGCTGAGTCAGGAGGATTGTTATGAGTTTGAGACCAGCCTGGGCTACAAAGTGAGCTCAAGGCCAGCCTGAACAGCACAGTGAGACCCTGTCTCAAAAAGACAAGGGCCGGGGAGCTAGCTCAGCGGCCTAAGTGCCTACCTGGCAAGCACAAGGTTATGAGTTCAATCCCCGGTGCTCAAAAAAAAAAAAGAATTTTGTTCTAACCTTAAGAGAGTTGACTGATATAGTAGAAATGTAAATTGGTAAAGCTATTATGAAAGACAAATTGAATTTTCCTTAAAAAGTTAAACTGGAACTACTCCACTGTTAGGTATACAAGAAAAGGAAATGTAGTAATGACCTCAAAATTTTTGAACCAGAATAAGTAATTAAATAGACGCTCTCTTGCAAATATTCACATACTGAATTTAGTTGTATGTGAGTGGGAAACTAAAATAAACACAGGAAGACTCTATAATCAAATGATATTTGCATAAAAATAAAAACTTTTAAACCTTTTTTGTCAAATAAATGAATAAATCCACTGTTGTCATGTTGTGAGTGGCTGAAGCTGAAGATGATCACACATGTGGAGCTAGAGCAAGACCATCTGCAGAACGAACAGAGCCTGGGGCAAGCCAGGTGCACAAGCTGCTCCAGCCCAGAAAACACCGTGCCCCAAGGCAATCCAAGCAATGGGTTGCTAGGCAAAGGGGTGTCACATGACATTATCTTGCTACATGTATAAATAAATGTGCTACAGTGGTTGAGCAGTTCCTTCCCTCACTTCCAGACAGAGGCCTCCACCTGACATCAGCTTTTGTTTCTTTTCTTTGTTTTCTTATCCTCTCACCATCCTTCCCCCAGTAATATCTAGAACTGCAGCCTGATGCTATATCCTAAAGCTACATCATCATTAATAACTCTTGCAACTTGTTAGCTACCCTGTGGTTTTCCTTTTAAATTCCTGTTGCAGACTTAGTCCAGACAATGTGAAAATGGGATTTGTTGCAACTCTTCTAACATGGATGAGAAAGAAAGGCAGACAGTAGTGCTTTCCGACACTTAGTTTCAGACTATTTGAGTGTGAATTGGATATTAGAAAACACAAAGTGATGGCTGTTAATTTTTTCATGTAAGAAAATATTCATAATTTTTTGTGGTTTTTACTGAAGTGTTGGGTCTATTTTTTGAACTAATTTAGAAAAAGAAAAAGAAAAAAATTTATGAACAAAATCCAGCTAATTGTTAAATCTGAGTGATGAATTATGCTAGCTGTTTCCTAACATTTTTATTACAATAAAGAAAAGAAGTAACAAGTTTAAAAACTAAAAATTAAGACACTTTGGGTAGTGGGGAAAAAAATCCAGATGAAAAGTCTTGAGATAACCAGTTCCTGAGTACTTGCTAAATAATCAACAGCATCATGCCAAAACTTTGTTGCCTGCAATTGAAAAATTTAAACTCAGCACACCTCATTCCATTGCATTTCTATGGATTATGAATACAATATTTAATTCATATCTAAACATTAACATTAATAATGTACAAGTTTTTCATGATTCTAAAAGGTGCCCTAATGTGAACTCTTAAGATTAACTTTTCACTTTTCCTTAGAAAACTGTGGTGCTCTTTAAAAAGGTTAATTGATTTTTCTGTACATCTCCACAATTCAAGTGAGTATTTAAAATTTTTACAGAGGTATAGTAAGATGTGCAAAAGGAGTAAATTGATAAATCTGTGTAGATGATCAGTTTAGGGAAATAAATATATGAAAATAAATATTCTAATGTGTATTTTTTTTGGCTGTAAGAGAGTATCTCACACATGTTAGGTCATAATCTAGTTTCAAAGTAGGGAGATAATCAAGATGGAATAAAGCATCAGTCTCGATGGGCATGTTGGTGCATGCTTGTAATCCGAGCACTCGAAAGGCTGAGGCAGAAAGATCACTGTGAGTTTGAGACCAGCCTGGGCTACAAAGTCAGTTCAAGGCCACCCTGAACTGCATAGCAAGGCCCTGTCTCAAAAAGACAAAAAAAAAAAAAAAAAGGAAAATCAGTCACCACTAACTCGGGAAACACATATTCTGTTTCCCATTGAAAATTGACAATTGAAGCTATACACAAAACATCCTAAATATGGTTCCCTACTAAAGTTATACTTGAGGACAGTGGCCTAGCTCAGCAGTAAGGCACATCCCTAGC
>RJWT010006294.1:0-17824 GCA_004365215.1 Cuniculus paca
AACAATATGCAAAAACAAATTTAAGAGTTATGGCTTTGAAAAGCACAATATAGTAAAACCTAATACATTTTTATAAGTATCAAAAAAGATAATAGAACTGAAGCATGTTACTAGAATTTCATTTTCTAAAACAAACAGAAGCAGAACAGGTACAAATAAGCAGACCAAGAGTGCAGCCATTGGTTTGGTCTTTTATCATTTGCATATAAAATATTCTGTTAAGAAAATGTGAGCAGTTACACACATTCTGTTTTCATAATTACAATCCTACCTAATTTAACAGAAACGAATTTTCAACCAGGTCAAAATGAATATCACTTGACCAACCATTACCAAGAGTCCCTACAGCTAAAATACTTTTATAAGAAAAACAAGCAACATCATCTCCAATAGTATTAAAAGGGACAATCTGATACTAATATATTTCTTCTTTTAAAAATGTGGGATTCTTTGACCTAACAGGAGTTTAGCTAACACCAGCTAGTATTTAAAAAGGTGCTATTAATGGGAGAAAAATCTACCTGTACACAAAATTTTTAACTTTTTAAATACGGCAACTTTAAATAAATCCTTAAAGGATAATGGCTTATGGTAATTTTAAGAATTGAGTTATTTAGACAAGAATCACATAATTATTTTTCACTCTGCCATGAATGATCAAAGAATCCTGCTCTAGAACTAGATCTTTACAATGAAATAACTTCTTCATAAATTAGCATATCATTTAGTTTAAAATTGACTTTCAAAATCATAGTATACCTATGCCATTGTAGGTCAGAAATTGTAACATCCTATAGTTTATATAGTACTCTTAATAAGTAGATTTTCACTTTTATTAACTCATTTAATATAGGAAAAATCAAAGTGTGAAAGCCAAGTGAGTTCTGATCTTGGGCATAGAATAAAGCCTGAATCTTAGTTACTTACTTGAAATTCTTTATATATAGATATATATAGATATAGATATAGATATAAATATACATATATGTAAATCATATAATTTCTTAATAATATAGCCATTCCTAAAGTTTAGATCTTCTCACAATGCGGATTCCTAACCTAGAATTTTTATGTGCAGTGAAGTCATCTTTGTTCTTGAAGAAATAGATCAGGAACAACTATTTCATTTAGAAATAAAATAGTGAACACTTGCTCACCTACAGATTGGCATACAAATTTGAAAAATTCCAGTAAATTTGAATGATTCTTATTAATTTATTATAGAATTTTCATGATTGTCTTCTTTTTGTCTTTTGTAAATCTATAATATGATACTTATCATTCTGTTAGCTAGCATTTCACCTAACTTCTTCTTGGCTGTATCTGTGATAGTTCTTAAAGAAGAGCAATGAGCTGACCATGGTAGTGCATGCCTCTAAGTCCAGCTCATGGGAGGCTGAGACAGGATAATCACCATGAGTTTGAGGCCAGCCTGGACTATATAGTGAGCTTTGGCTTAAGGCCAGCCTGAACTACATAGTGAGACCCTTTCTTTAAAAGAAGTGCAGAGAAATGATTTTTTATTGTAAAATAAGTTTGCAAATAATGTGGGTTAATATTTAGAAGGAGACATTTCTAAGCCTGTATATCAAAATGATCATTTTGTAAGAATTCATAGCATCAGGTAGAAAATGTTCATCTATAAATACTTTGATACAGTGCATGTTATATTTAGCTACAGTGAGGAAATGTGTTGCTTATTTGCTTCTGAGCACATTACACACATGTTCTAAGTATTCTGATGATTTAGGGTGTATGTAAATTGTATATATGTACATACATACAATATCTACATACATACAATTTGTACATACATACAGTTTGTATGTAATTGTATGTAAATTGTTTTATGTATACTTCTGAAAACAAAATTGTTTGCTTTTGTGACAGGATCTAATATATAGCTATGCAGTTTATGTACACAAAATTCATGAATATTCATTAAATCTGAGATCCTTCTAGAACAATTCAACTGTCCTTTGCTTATGAACACAGGCTAAGATTGACAAAAAGGCTGCCAGCTTGCAATCAGAAAGAATAATGGAACAATAGAAGAATGGAACAATGGAAAGGATTGGTAATCTGCAGCTTTTGTGATCAAGAAAGGAAAATTCCTAATTTATCAGATATAGCTGAAATAAATCATTATTTTTTGCAACCTATATTACAAATTGTTTTACTAATTGCTGTAGGATTGCAGTGTACACCTATAATTCCAACACTCTGGAAGGATGAAAGGTCAAGCCCAGACTGGGCAACTCAGCAACTTAGTGAGAAGCCGTCTCAAAATAAAAATTAAATAAAAAACAAAACAAAACAATAATTGAATCTAGGAATGTAGCTCAATGTGAGGCCTTGAGTTCAAAATTCAGAACCACAAAGTAAGTAGAGATAGATAGATGCTATAGTAATAGCAAGGTGTCTGTGGTCATAAATTTTTTTCAAATATATATAGAAAAATGATTTATTGGCAGGAATTTATTAAACAATAATTTATATTCTCGATTTCTACAATCAGAAGACAGCATATTTAAATTTTTGCTTTCTATATAAGACAGTATTTTTAATTTGACTATTACCTTAATTTTTGCTTCTCCGCTATGTTCCATTTTTAAATTTATCTTTTCCTTCCATGTAAAAAAGACATTTAGTGATGCTTTGCATCAACAAATGTTATATTAACAAAATTGAAACTCTGTGTATAATTAACTACTATGTAAGTACTTTTTTGATATTGTTTACATAGAAACAAGATTTTTGAATGTTAATATTTTTAGTTTATGGAGATTCTCTTTTTATATTGTGATATAAGCAAGGTGTTATCAGCAATGGGCTGAAAGTAGACTGGTTTAGCTTGTACTTGTTTACAGTTGACTTAAGTTTGAACTAAGATTTATAGAATTCTCTCATGTTAGAGAATATAAAACATTACATATAGGTACATATTGAATCTTATATTGTTGGAGACCACAAATTATGAACTGAGTCTAGGGGAAGTCCAAGGCCATCCTTGTCCTGCTCTTTTAGCCAGACTGAAATGTGGAAATTCTCTGTTGTTTTCAGTCACAGCTGAAAGCCATAGGACAAGATAACAACTGCTGAAGATGATAAGGCCCCTGGGAAAAGTACAGTTTCCTTATTGTCCCCCTGTCTTATCCTTGTCCTTGCAAGAATACTTTGCTCTTCTTACTAGCCCACTATAGTTGCCAGTACTGTTCCTGGAAATAATCACCGCCCTTTACCCACTGTCATTGACTCAGATGTAATCAATAAACACCAAGGTTCTGTCTACCTCGTGGCCTTTTGTTTCCCCTGAACAACTAGTCATCCCAGATTCCTGCCACACTCCTATTTGGTTTCTTGCTATTTTTCTCTCACCTTGCAGTGTAGTTCAAGGCAGGAGATTTGGGACTCACTGCTCCGGTCCCTGATAACTGGTGTCATGGAAAAGGTCTCTGATAATACATGTGAATCAAGTTCTATAAGGAATTTAATTAAAGACGATAGGTACACATTGACTCAGTAGTTGTTAAATTGTGATGTTTAGCCCAGAAGTATTGGCCTAACCAAAGAACCTTTTAAAAATTCAAATTAATGGACCATATTCTAAAATACTGAATTAGAATTTATAGGATTTGAGCCTTAAAAAACTATTAAAGAGGGCCGGGAATCTAGCTCAGCGGTCTAAGCGCCTGCCTGGCAAGCGCAAGGTCGTGAGTTCAATCCCCGGGGCCGCAAAACAAACAAACAAACAAAAATATTAAAGAAGCAATTCATGTATTTCTGATTAATATTAAATTGCATGAACCAGACAGCAAAATCAATCTTTCTTTCTTTCTTTCTTTCTTTCTTTCTTTCTTTCTTTCTTCTCTTACCTAATAACAGAATCTTGATTTAACAAATAAGTAAAATATGAATGAGTATTGTCATACAGAAATAACAGTCATTTGTGCATAATTTTGCAATGCTGCATCTACATTTGAAACACCATAGAGTTATAACTGCTGAGTCTTTGTTTACTCTAGGTTTGACAGGTCTGGCTGGTATCTCTTTGGGAAGTAAGAGTGAGTCACATTGGGGAAATGATGAAGATAAACACCTCTCATGTCCATGTCTAATAGTACCCATAGGAAAATATCAATGAACAGCTTTAAAACATTAAAGATATCACATTGTTAGAGATGAGAATAGAGGGGTCACATATAATACTTACCCTGTGATAGTTATTGATTCGCCTGCAATTATTTAAAAAGATAAAACCAAAGAGACACACTTACACAATTTCAAAGAATTTATGAAAATGTTTAATATATCACAGTTTTAAAGAAAATCTACTGAAGTATTCATTGCAATTTTTATATTTCCTAAACATGTTCAAAGCATCACAAATATTTTAAACTTTAGCTTTAGAAAATGTAAAATTAGCAGAATTTAAAAAGGGCAAAATTTTCCAAATAAATTTCACAGGTCCCTTAGATGCTAAAATCCTATTTTTCTTAATTTTTATAAAAGGAACTATTGTGTATTTCAAAGATGTATTTTTTCAGTACTTCTACATTTATTAATTGGGGTTAGCATTTGTTTCTTTCTTTTATCAAGATGTATTAATTTTTTTTAAAAGAAATCCTTTGGCTGTAACAGAATACTGCTCTATTTACCAGTAATATTTTACACAGTGGTTACAAGGAACTGTTTCAGACTGAGTTCATCTGTTTTTATACATCTTTATTTCTAAAGCAAAAAAAGAAAATAATGTTGTACACTACTAACTACACTTTACACCACACCCAATGTCACCAATATTCTCACTGAAGTCTTTTTTCTTATCAGGATCTAATCCAAGATATCACATTGCATTGTAATTGTCACTTCTATTTTGTCTTCTCTAATATATGAAATTTATGTTCTTTTCATGAGCTTGACATATTTGAAGACACTAGTATAGACCATCCTACAATCTGAATTGATGTCATGTTTACTGATGAATATGTGTGGGCTTTGAAAATTTTTGTTTTTGTACCCGTGATCGAACTCATGACCTCGCATTTAACAAGCAAGCTCTTGAAATACTGAGCTAAATCCCTGGCCCCTGGGCTTTGAAATTTTAGAGACACTAACACAGCACTAAAGCGTTGTCTTTGTTGTATCTCATCAAAGGATGCATAATATAAATACATGTTATTTTTCATATGTTTAACTTGATCACTTGATTAAAGTCACATTTGTTAAGTTTTCTTACCTCCCCATAGTCTATTCACAAGAGATGAGTCACTAAACCTAGTCTAGGTTTAAGAAAAAGTTATTTTCATATGCCAATGAAAGAAATATCAAAGAATTTATGAAAATACATTATATATATTATAGTTATTAATGAATATTTTGGAGAAGATAATGAGTCTGTGTAAATATTTTATTCTTCCTCAAGTTTTGCCAATTAATTTTAGAGCAGTCAGTGAATCTTGGTTTTTGTCACTGCAAGTTATACTGTAGTATTCAAATGGCGTTTGTCCTTTTCATACTGCTATATTTACTAATTAGAAATCTTTCACAAGCAAGTTGGTTTCTTCTCCTGTATTTATTTAATTATTTGGTCATTTTTATATTAGGATGGAAAAATCTTTTTTTTTTCATTATAATACAATATGATTTTCATTTATGTTGCTACTCAAATTTTGCAGCTGTACTTATTAGAAACTTTCTAGGGTTCAAGTTATTCCTTTTTATAAAATGCTTCCTCATTTTTACAAATTCAAGAAGTTCCAGGTTTACCTTATATTCTAGAGGCTTGAGCCCAAGAATCGACTGTTTCTTCAAGGTACATTTTTTTTTAAATGGAGAATGGTATTTACAAACCAAGTCTTAATTATAGGTCTGTTCATTGCAATTTGGTTGTATTTCTCTCAGAGTACAGAAAGGCAAAATAGGTATCTAAATGCATGTCAAAATAGATATATGTATTCTCCAACATAATTCATGTTATCTATATTTATTTCTGTCATTTTTAAAAAAGACAGGAGTTCACACTGATACCTTTCACTCTGTTGAGCAGCACAGGGTTTGATCAGTATTTCCTTTCTTACTTAAGTATAATTTCTCTTCCTGGAAGTGAGAAACCATTGTTCATAATTCATTTATTATTTGTTCAACTTTATTGTGTGTATAAAATAATTTAAGAATGGATAATTACATCCCTGCATAAAACACATTTCTACCTACATTTCTGTTTTTAATGCAACTGTTTTTGCTCTCATCTTTACAATATTTCATCAAAATATTGCATTCCAAGGTTACTTAGTTGAGCTACTTTTTCTTCGTCTTTCAATACAGTCGAATATAATTAAATTAATTTATTACTCTTTTAGAGTGATTATCACAAAGTGAATATTGTTTGTTTGTGAAGTACATGTGTATAAACTTTAATTTCCAAAGATAAATCTGCACTACAAATTAGTGATTTTCTTTAATAGAATGTTTCTACATTGAGTGCTGGATAATTTTGATCAGGAATACATATCTGAAAAAGAAAATTAATCTATATCTTCACAGGAAAGAAATTTTTGTGGATGAAGCAACAAGCAATTTTCAAATGTTGCAGTTAGTTCTTTCATATCCTGTGCACTTTAAATATGATGTGAAGTCTGGCATTTCTGAAAAGTTCTCACTTAGCATCTGGCAATAGCAACCTTACTTAATAGTAGGTTTAAAGTTAACCCATATGGTAAAACCCAGAGTCTGATTACTTAGAAGTTTTATAACTATAAATCATTCATTAACTTCTTAGAGAGTCAATTTTACAATTATTAAGTTAGAAATAATTACACCACTCTTGCATATACCTAGAATATGGTTTTTCGACATTGACACCATTGACATTTTGGACAGGGTAATTTATTTGTTGCATTGCATGATGTTTAGCATTGTCTTCATGCTTTAGCCACTATATGCCAGTAGTACAACTACCTGCCTAAACTGTAACAAACGGCACTATCACTGAACTTTGCAAAATGGTCTTCTGTGAAAATAATTGCTGTTTGTTGATAATCACTGGTCTAATGTATGGTAAGAAGAAATATTTGTGTCCTATGAAAAGGTAAATAGTTCCAAATGAAGCCAATGCTCCTAAGATAATTAGAAATGAGCTCTATCTAAGCTTAAAAATACTTTGTCTTAATTCATCTATAACCAAGAATAAAGGCTAAAATTTTCAGAAAAAGCATTAAGAAGTATTTTCTTATTTCCACTTTATAAAGAACATGGGATTACATAGCTCAATCTTGGAGGATGATAGGACAAATGATATGGCACCGAGTCTGGCGAAGCCCCCTTCCCACACTCCTCTGCTACCTCCTGGGTACCCACACTCCTCTGCTACCTACCTTTTGGTGGATGGAATCATAGTGATGTGCAAAAAGCATTATTCAGAAAGTCTTTAAGATTTTAAACAAAATATTTGAGAAGACTATGTACTGATGGGCTCCCAGAGAGGACCAGCTGTATTATGATTCTTGTGTCCTTGTCCTCATTTGGCAGAGACATTGCCATACAGTGACGTTAATAAAAACACAGGAAGGGATCATAAGAGAAAAAAGCATGAACTGAGATTATGTATTATAGGTATAAAGACATTAAGGTAAGAAATAAGGGGCTTGCACAACATTTGCCAGAGCTGGTAGAACAGAAAAGGCAGAAGCTTCCATGAATGATAGCAGTTACGAGAATTCAAGCAGGTGGGTCACAAACAGCCTAGAATCCCCCAAATTCCATCACCATCTGGTCTCCCACCTGTGTGCACCTGCCTCCAGAGGAAAGTAACCTCCCTGCAGTCTGCTGCTTTCCTGTCTCCTGTGGCTGCCTTCATTAGCAAATTCTATCCATAAAACTTCCTGGGTAAGAACACTGGGAATATGATTATGTTCTCTTTTAATAGTGTGGAGAGCAGACAAGGGGTGAGGTAAGACTGAAGATGATTTAATTATGATCACCCCAACCCTGCCCAATCCTTTAGGTCAGAATTCATACAAACAACTTTTGCCGTTATTTAATTTAATAATAAAGAGATTTAAGTCATATTTCTGCTAATACCAAAACAGTTCATCCTTAAAGCCTGCTTAGTCTAAAGGTGCTGTCATCTACTGGGCAACATAGCTGGACTTTGAAGTCTCCTCCGTTTCTCTTTTAGGTGGATTAGTTTGGAATAAAGAGATGCCAATAAGATCAATAAGTTAGTGGGCATGAGTTCATTGCCATTTTCCTCCTTTCAATGAGTTCTTTTGTTAGAAGTCACACTGTTTGCTGATGGTGAGTAGATAAATCTTTACCCAATGAAGAAGGAAAACTCACGCTTATAAAAGCATATATTCTAATGTGCATAAACAGCTGTGCTTTGTGCTGTTAAGAGTTCTAGCAGTTCAGTAAATTTTTAAACTGTTTGCTCCAGAATATACTGCTCTAGACTGACGAGTCTGTCTTCAGGATTATTGAAGTTTTCCTTTGCAGAATCACCATTTAAAACCTTCATATTTGGTACTAATATTTAACATTTTCTCAAAATATCTTTTTCTCACAACTGTTTGTTACCAAATTTTGCATTATGTCACTTACCGGTTTCCTACAGTGATCATTAATTTTATGTCTGAAGGTGGCTGGGATAGCATGCTTAGCTTTATCATTAAATCTAATTCTGGATGTTTTAGTAATGGTAGTCTTTTATTTTTTAATAAATTTAACATTTAAAGTAAAAGACTTTGAGTAAAGCACATGTGTCAAGGATAATGCAGTTGGGCAACCTTCAATCAGTTGATGATCTTAACAAAGCGAAGCAAGTCTTCCTCTGAGCAAGAATGAATTCTATTAGGATATCCCTTAGGACAGAAGCTGCAACATCAAATCTTCCTTTGGTCACCAGCATCCTGACCCACCAGACTTACCAGACTCCAGAATCATCTGAGACAATTCCCTGAACTTTCTTTTCTCTCCCTCTGTCTCCCTTTCTCTTTCTTTGCTAGTTTCAGTTACCTAAAGAATCCTGACAGTAAAGCTTTCCTCAGTAAATCAGTGTAGATTTCTATCTTTAGCAATTTCATCTTAAATGCAAAAACTAAAACGACTATGTGTAATTATCATAGTAACAAACACTAAGATTCCCCCTCATCTTTTTTCTTCAGGGGAGCCCTGTATGAGGCTACACTATTGCAACTTTGCCCTTTCCCCGTTGCCACTAGATTGGGCAAAAACATACTAAAGTAAGTCCTTGATAGGTTACATTGCACATATGTCCTCTCAGTTTTTATTCTTCTGATGAAATTATTAATAAAAATTATTCAATTTAAAGTAGTTTAATTTATCTTTTTTCCTTTATATTTAATATGTTTTAATGTTTATGGAGCTTTGCTGTCTTGGTGTCATAAAGATTCTTTTCTGTATTTTATTAAATTTAAATTTTTTGAAGACCTGTTAATGTACATGGAATTTAAGCAACTTCCTCAAAACAAATACAAATATGAATAAAACTATTTAGAAGAAACATTTCAGTGCATTAGAAATCAACCTAAGAGCCCAGTGTGGTGGTGCATGCCTGTAATCCCAACACTTTGGAGGCTGAGGCTAGAGGATCTTTGCGAGTTTGAGACCAGCCTGGGCTAAAAAGTGAGAGCATGGCCAGTCTGAACTGCATAAAGAGACCCTGTCTAAAAAAGACAGAAAAAGAAAAAGAAAGAAAGCAAGCTAAGTTGACAAAAAATTGAGAAGTGCTTACACATGAATACTGCTGGTGAAAAGCTTGTGGTCTCCCATGTGCATGCTTTTCTATTCAAGACCTCATCTCACCTCTTCTGTTTGACAATAGACTTGCTTTGGTGCCAATGGTAGGGCAGCTAAAACTTTATTCTTGAAGTAAACATGCCATAGAGATGTTGAGTTAATAAACTCTATCTATACAGCTAACTGATTGTACCCAATGCATACATACAAGCCACCCCAGGTAAACCAGAGAAAATTAGAAACCTGCAGGAATTTGCAAACTGGTTTGATTTTCTTAGCATTGTTATATGCATATACCAACTCCTCAAAGGAATGTAATCATTGTATGCTACAAACATATTCGTAATAATAAAAATGAAATAAGTAGTACCCATTAAAATGTCTTAACATTATCACTACCAAAATTACTGGATGCTAAGTTATGCAAAAACATCAGAAGCACTTATAGACACCAGTTTTAAACAAAACATACCCAAGTAAAACAAACAGAATACAGAGGAATCAGCACTTGCACATTGTGAGGAAATAGATTTCACATTTGGAGATCATGAAAATTACCATGAAACAAGTACTTCAGTAATTTATGTTCCAGTCAATTGGCAGACGTTGCAATTAATTGGTAAAAATGGTAAGAAATAGAATAGTTGCATAGTGTCAATGTATCTTCACACAAGGAACTTATTAAAGGTAGACACACACAATTTTACCATGGAGAGATTCAGCAGATATTAGTTACCCCAATTGCTCAAGGTAGTAGGACAGATTGCCCCTCATGTGCTTCGTGGTAAAATGAACTGGGGGATCAGTGTCACTTCTATATTTTGCTGCCCAAGCTTCACTACCAAAACCTCACTGTGAGGAAGCATCAATTCTCTCCACCTGAACATGGAGATGGTCCAGAACTATTTATGGAAAGTTGAAAATAAGTTGGTCATTTCTGTTTGTGTGCTTGTTTCTGGATTGTCTTCTATTATTTTGTTGCATATATCAAATGGAATGCCAGTAAAGTATTTATTGTTTATTGTAGCTTTAAATATTTTTAATTAGTCAATTAAGGACTCAATATTTGTCTTTTATTTTCAAAATTGTTTTACTACTTCTTAGTCTTTTCAATTTCCATATAAATTGAAGAATTGACTTGTCAGTCTCCAAAGAAAATACAGATTAAGATACGGTTACCCTGAATTTATAGCAATTTGAGAAGGAAAAAAGCCTTTATAATACTGTTTTTCAATACTCAAATGGTATATCTCTCTTTTTTACAATCTTGCTAAATTAATCTTTACAATATTTTGCTTCTGTCAATGTGCAGCTCTTGAAAATGTTGCATTAACATGTTACTAAATTTTTCATTATAATAAAGTCAATGTAAGTGATTTCTAAAATTATTTTCGATTGGTTTCTAGTGGAATGCAGTAATATTATTTTAGCATACTGGTTTTAATTCTGATACTTGTGGTTACTAATTATTTCTGGCATCTTCACTGAATAGCACTAGGATGACAGACAAATCTTTCCTTGATTAATCAAGGAAAGTCCTGGTTAACCTGCAAAACTGCAGCAAGCTGCATTGCTTTTCAGAATTTTACCGCATATCGTATGTTGTTTCTTTAATTCCAGGGAGGGAGGAGCGTTGTTCTCCCTCTTTTTCTCTGCCATTTTGAACTAATGGAGTGTCATCAAAACTAAATCTTCTACCATATACTATCAACAGGCCTTTTTTTGTTTCAGCCGAAAAGAATGGTGTTTATTACAGAAAGAGTGCTATTACAAAGTGTAATTTGAGGTTCAATAAAATAAAAACAGCCATGCAGTGAAAGGATAATTGCTAGCACATGGGGGCTCTGCTTGCCTACCCATCAAACCTTGCTGAAAGTTCTGTGTTGTAGACAATGCTGTGTCTTTATTTTGCAAGATAAGGAATATATCAGCCACGGAGTTTGACGACTTGCTCAGGTGTCTAAGGGACTAGAACAGTTGTTGGGAATCAGCAGCTACATGTGCAGCACCCACACTATACTTGTAGTACTGAAAAATCAAAGTTCTTAAGGGTCATCTTATGTTTTCAACTCCCAATCAAAGTGCAGCAAATATGTTTTCTAATAAGTTTATTTTCAACTCATATCCTAGTCTGCTTTAGAAAATAAAGAACTTTTGCTTGGGCATGGTGACTTATGCCTGTAAATCCAGCTCTTGGGGACTGAGGCAGGAAGATCATTTTAAGTTTGAGGAGAGTCTGGCCTACAAAGTAAGTTCAAAGCCAGCCTGAACTGCATAGTGAAACCCTATCTCAAAAAGGAAAAAAAAATTAAACAATAGAACATTTAATGAATTACTCTTTTTGCTATGATAGCTTCAGGCTCGTCAAAGCCTTAGAGAATTTGTAGAGGTGCATTGTGTCAAAGAAAAGTTTATAAATACATACTATAAAATTCAAAGGTAGATAAAAATATATTGTGACTGGAAAATTCCAGATTTAGGACAAAAAAATTGAGGCAAGTTTCATCTCTTTAAAATTCTTTTTGTTAATAATGAGAAGTAACTAGTACTTGTAAAACGTAGGAGTTTTTAAGTTATTTATTCGTTCCTCAATGATTAAAAGAATACTTTTTCAAGTGCTCTAGAGATTTTATATCTTACAAGCTACTGATAATTAGATCATAGATGGAAAGAAATATTCTTTGCTAGATGTCTTATTTGACAAAAATATTATATTTTTCTGTACTTACTTTTTACAACATCTGTTTTGTCAAGATGAGTAATAAACTTGTGATTCGTTCTGTAGTTTGAGGTGAAATTTGGAGTCAAAAATTTATACATAACGTATATTTGATAGACATTTATTAGAATGGCTTTTTTTGAGATACACATACTTGACTTATTGTGTCCTTTTTATGTAGAAACACCTGAAGAGTGGTACTGATAATGACACTAGAACTTTTTATATTGATCTCAACCAAATTTCTATACACAATGGTATAACTTTGTGGCAAAAAGGAAAAACAACTTTAATCCCTACCTATTACTTAAGATTATTTCATTGTGAAGTTATCGAACACAAGATCTGAAGCTAAATAAAATTAATGCTTGTTAATCACCTAATTATACTTACTCAAAAGTAAGTTTAGTACAAGGAAAAATGTGATCTATGTAAGTGAAGTTCATATTTGGGAATTTAAAAACAAAATGTTAAAGGATCACCATCCAGGAAAATGACTGTATTCAAGCCAGTGATATAATGAAGTCATGACTTGTACCAACTGAATCCCTTTAATAAAAAAAAGTGTATTAAGTACAAACATGCATCTAAGAGAAGAAAATGCTAAACAACTCACAGTATTTTCTAAAGAAATTGTTAATTTATTGAAAGAAAAAGAAATGTAAAGTAAAAGATACATAAAGTGTGTAAGTTTCTGATAAAGAGATGTTTGTAGAGAGCCTGCTAAAAGGCTGAAATAAAAAATCGTCATTAAAGCTGAAGGATGAATAGGAGTTAAAGAAAAAAATTGAGTCCAAAGAATATATGAGGATGAGGAATAATATATATTCAAAAAGGTACAATGTGAGTGAAAGCATAATGAGCTCAGCAAACTGATAAAGGGTTTATACTATTTCAGGATGTTGAGTGCAAGACTTGAGTGGGAAGAGATGAGACTGGTAAGGGGGAGCATAAATAGGCAAAAAATGCCAAGAAATGTGCACTTCATACTAAGAATAGCTGATTCTGACAACAGAAGGGTAATGTGATTAAATCTGTAATTTTGCAAAATCACTAACTAGTAGAAAACTAGATGAGAGAATAAAGTTTATTTCAATAATTTGGGTTGATAAAGAAAATGATAAGGAATTAGAATGTTCTTAGATTCCTATACACATTTACTCAAATATTGAAGAAAATAGAGGAATTGTATCAAAATTTTAAGGAAAAATTATTTTCAACTTTCTATTACATACTAAGATAAAATTTTACTTATGTGTTAGATGAAAAAAGTTTTTGAAAGAATACCTTAAAAATTTACCCTTCATGTATCAGGAAGCTTTCATAACATGTCATCCAGAAAGGAGGAATTACAAGGAAGAGGGGACCGGGGGACAGGAGTTAGGGAAGAAGGAAAGAAGAGACCCATAGGAACTAGGAAAAGTAGATATAACACAGAAAGAGAGAGAATTCTATTCTTAAGAGTTAGGAGAATGACTGAAATGATAGAAGTGCCATTTGTACAGTGAATATATAACAGTTAAGGACAAGATTTCTAAAGAGAAAAAGCCGAGTGAATCCATCACCTTGTGCACTTCTGTGAGAGACCTCTAGCAAGATTTGACATTCTCATATAAATCATCATGTGACAGTAAATTAAAATCTCAGCTAAACTTATGGAAATTAATAATTTCAGAAAGACTTGACACACAGGATGGAAAATATAATCTGTACAATGAAACTTGGCATTGCACATTATTTATGAACTAAATTATACAATACTGAATATGGATTTAACCATACAATTTAACCTAAAATTGAAGAAAGATATCACATGTTTTGGAAGGAAAGGGAAGTGATGAAAGAAACATAAGTTACTCTTTTTTGAATTAGTAACATGTAAGAATTTCTCTAAGATTAGAAAATCAAGTAGCATTTATCATGTAGAACTAAAGAAATAAGTAGGTGAATTAAGTACAGAACAGAAACTGGTTTGATTATTCTCTTTCAAAAGTTACTGGTCAAAATAAAAATAAGAAGTAGTACTATCATTTGATATGTATAAAGATATTTAGGAACACATATGTATAATGAATATGAAAAAGAAAAGAGTTCAGAGGATTTGTTCGGACTCTTGAAGAGAAGGCATTTGTAAAATCAATGAGGAAGAGAAACATGGGGAAACTAAGGGAACAAATAATATCTGTACATTACAGGAGAAAAATAATAGATTGCAAGAAAAAAAAAACTTTTCCAAAGCAAAGTTTATGCTGTGTTTCTCTCCTAAATTCTTGATTCTTAAGTGTTCTTGAAAAGATTTCATAGTTCAGTTATTAAAGAAAAAAATTCCTATGAAGTTCAGATAGTCTGTTTTCCCATGGATGTTCTTCAATTTAAGAAAATCGGAAAGATACGTTTTTTATATGCTGTCCTATATCAACCTCCCTGGAAGAAACCAGTATCCTTTTTCTTTAGGGGATACTAAAGAATCTACCATTTGCCTGTCTGATACTTTCATTCTTTCAAACTAAAACTGAGTTTTCCACAACATGATTCTCAGTAAACAAACTACACAAAATAAATGCATTTTTAAATAAGAGATAAAAATCACTTATATTCATAAACAATTTTGACATTAACTAGTTAACTATTTTTTTTAAATCTTGCATTTTAGATATTTTGACAAAATTCATTACTTTTTATCCCTATGTTTTTAGTAAGAATTAAAAGAAAATTATTTCTCTTCCTTTCAGAAGATTTCTATTGAATAAACCAGGATGGATTCTTCCTGCTTGCATATTTTTTTGGATTTACGGAAATGAGCTGCAAAACCCTGGTTTCTAGACATAAATAGGACTGGGTTGCTATCACGATCTTTCCAATTATTAAAGGTGGCCCAAGCTATAGCATTTGTTTTCTCACAGACTGTTTTATAATTTGCCCCGGAGAAATAGTGTGAAGACTCTGATCTTTCTGAAGGCTAACGTGGAATCTCATTTATTTTGTTTTGTTCTGTTTTCTCTATGCTTAACATGAATCTTCACACTTAAGTAAGCCGAAAAATAGCTTTTGTTCTGAACTGATTCATCATGCTTCTGATGTCTATAGTGTGATAACTGGTAGAAATTAGAGGTCCAATAAGAAATAGGGCTTTATATCCTTCTAGCATCATCTTCTACAAAAAGCCTACTAAGTTTTACATTATCTTTTTCAAAAATTAGCATGCATTAGTGGCTTAAAAAAGTTTGATGTTATAGTCTCTTAAGGATAAAAATTTTCTCAAAATACTGTCTTTATGGTTTTGAAATATTGTGTTTGTATTTATACTCTGGAGAGTGCCTTAATTTTAGTATAACTAGAAATAAATTCTTTTGATATTTTGTATTACATACATATGAGACAATATTTCACTGAGGGGGTTTAAAGTCAAGCTTTTAAAGTTCCATGAAAGGAAACCAATCTCTTTTCCAAGGTCCAACCTACGTTAATGCAAAAGAATCAGACAATAAGAATCAAAGGCAAAAAAAGAACAAAGGAGAAGGTTTGTATAAAGTTGAGAAATCTCAAATCTTAGAGTGTTGTTTTTTGTTTTTTGTTTTTTTTTTTCGGCACCGGGAATTGAAGTCATGACCTTGCACTTAAAACTTAAGAGTTTTTAAGGGCTAAATGTTATAACCTGGTGGTGTAATATGTGACTCTCCAAACAGGCAAAAGCAGCTAAGGGCAGTAATGATCATGGCATTTTTACAAAGTTAAAATAGGTTTTTCTGAGAAAAGAAATAAAAGATGTATCATGAAGATAAAAATATTCATACAGTTTATTTTAAAAAAAATGAGAACTAAGATGTTTATTAGACATAATAGGCAATTCTTGCATTAATGAGTTTATATTTAGTTAAGAAATAAGTAAATGCCTTATGCTATGTTTTTATTACAAACAATGTAATTATTTTGCCAGTTATAACTAACATTCTGACAAACCTATGCTTACAATTTACCAAAATGAGAGTACGTCCACAAAGGCAAATTATTCGGCCTCAGCGTTAACTTGTTTGTTTTCAAAAATTTGTTGATTTTTTACAGAGCGTCAAGCACTAGGCATTGTAAAAAGAAAATTTGCTGAAAGGACTTCAGTGAAAGCACTAATACCGACTCAAAAAAAATCTACAAAATATTCAGAATGTAGAATTAAAAATAAGTCTCTGATCACTTGTATATGGGGTTTTAGAAACAGGTTCCAAGTTTTAGAGATGTGATACTGGCCATTGTGATGATATTTAGAAGTCAGCATCTAAAAGCTTAATTCAGAGAAAGAGGAAATTGGTACAGTCTGAATAGACAAGACAAGATAGATAGGTAAAAAGCACAACCAGCATATTCAGGCAGAAAAAATATGGTGCCAATTTTCAGTCTGAGATTAGTCCTAATAGATCTCGAGTGAGCTGAGTGTAATAAATAGAAGTGAAGTCTTACTATACGATAAGACATGTACTCTAACACTCAATCAAGGATAAGGGACAATTTAGAGATCAGAGCAGAGTGTGAATTAAGAAAGAGCATTTTGGAATCTTAAGTGCCTTGAGATGATAATAAAACATCATAGAACACAGCCACAGATTTCTAATTAAAGCATTTTTTTCCATAAAGGAATAAATGAGAGCTGGCATGTGCGCAGGGGTTTAGGCTGTGCGTGTGTGCGTGTGTGTGTGTGTGTGTGTGTGCGCGCGCGCGCACATGTGCATATATAAGTCAAAGTCAGCTGAGGTATTTTTGTTCCTCTTGGATCCTATGCCATATGTCCATGGTGGTGCAATGCTTGAGGCAATGCTCAGGAGAGTGAGGAAAGGCAGGCACAGACATACCTTAAATGTGCATAGAGAGCTTCACTTTCAAGCTGTCAGCTTCTCCTTTAACGCTAGCTTTTCTATTTATTCCTGACTTGGCATAGAAACTAGACTTTAAGGGTTTCTGGTCCTGACCTGAAGAGGATGACTACGTCGTTCTTGTTGTTGTTGTTTTATTTTTTAGGTCAGAAGGACTCTTTTGTGTGTCCTTTTTGTGAAAAGATTGAAAGATTTAAAAGTGTGTGAATGAGTTAGCCACGTACAGATTATTATCTGTGATCTTTCGATATTTACAAAGAAGTTTATAGGTTTTTCGCTGTTTCTTCCTGCCTTCGGTGTTTTCTTATTGTTGAGATGACATACCTGACACAAAGTAAAGGTGGAAAGGTTTATTTTAGCTCAGTTTTTAGAAGTTTCAGTCCAGAGTCAGCTCTTTCCAAGACAGGGTGGGATGGCAGGAGGCATGACAGAGGAGATACAGTTCATGTGTTTGCAAGCCGGAGGAAGCAGCATGGAGACTTCC
>RJWT010006294.1:17924-29515 GCA_004365215.1 Cuniculus paca
AACACCAAAAAGCCATTGCTCCTATGAACTGGCATAATCAGAGTATCAGCATGTATTCCTGGTCTCAGGAAGACTTATGGAAAAGTGACTATTCCAATAAAAAGAGAGTATCATGGAAAATAAAAGACCTTTATGGCATCACCACTGACATAAATGACTGTTCCTAAAGAAGGAAGAGAGTATTTCACAGAGACAGTAACTTAACTTAGGACTCATTGGTAATGTTTTTGACAGTAAAAGGGACAGAAAAACATCCAAGGCAATTGACAGCGAGGAAGAGAAGTGAGAAAATACCTGTTACTTTTGAAAAGGATTTGCTAGATTTATGGTATTAGAACACAGAGTGCTGGAATATGATTTGAAGAGATGTCATAGGCTAATCCTATATTGTGAATGACCTCATTTACCATGCAAAGTAGCTAATATTTCATAGTAAATAATAAGGGGCTTACAGGCTGTTTTTGCAGAAGGGTAATGGGATTCGATTTTGTGTACATAATTTTCTTTCCCATTGTTTCTCTTCTGTTCCCATCTCACCTATGAGGCTCAGGATTTGTCATCTTTAAATTTGGACCTCTTCCATGAATCTTCCCTTTTTCCTTTCCCCACACCATTTAAATTTTAATAAGATTGCTCATTTTATACACGGGTTCATACTCATAGCCTTTCCTGAAGAATTTATCTACATTTTGTGCACCCAATTTCTCACCTCTTATTCCCTCTTTAATTTGCATCAATATGGCTTCTATCCTAACTGTTCAATGAAACAGCGTTCACTAATGGTATTCATGCTACTAAGTCAAATTTTTTGTCTTTCCTTTTTGACTTTGTGGTAATATTTAATGAAGCCCTTAAATAAACTGCAGGGTTCACCTCTTTACTACTTTATTTTTATTAGCACATGTTTGAGAGCATAATGATTACATTCATCTGAGGAGCAGTTTATACATGCACATCGCATAGCTTAATTCTTTTTTTCATCCCCCTTCTCCTCTCCAGCTCCCTTTCTTTCGTCTCTTGGCCACTTTTCCTGTTGCAGAGACACTGGTATTTAGATTTGATCGCAAATGCAAGCAGCATGGCAGAGAATGTAGCACAAGGTGGGAAAGACTGAGGAAGGTTAGGAGGCATTTCCTTGAGGACAGTGGTTGGGGATAGAACTAGCTGAGGATGTGAGAGAATAGCTTCGATATGTACAAAGATTGCTTACCTCATCCAAGTGTTCATTTAATAACTTACAACTGACTAAGTCTTTAATTCATAATTAGATAAGAAACCAATATGAAATGTTTCATAAGAAATAATACTGATATACCATATTAATATACCCAACCTCGATAAATTTTATCTACAGCCAGTAAAGGCCATTCCAGATGTCTTGGAGGCTTCTGGTGCTTTCCATTTTTTTTTTTTTTTTTTTGCGGCACCAGGGATTGAACTCATGACCTTGCGTTTACCAGGCAGGTGCTTAGACAACTGAGCTAGATCCCCGGCCCTTTCACACTATTTTGATTTCACCTCTAGCTTCATCTATGTCTACAGGACTAGTTTGTAAACATCTTGCTTTAAATATATGACTTCTGTTACTTCATCTTGCCTCCTAAGTTTTCTGCTGGGTCTGATGCAGAAGCTAAGAAGAGTGCTCTCATGCATATATAGACCCAAATTGTGAAATCATTAATAATCCCAGAGACAGCCCTTTGTTATTCTTGTATATGAAATATTGAAATCTTAATATCACGTAGGCTTTACTGTTTACATTTTGAGGGAGACATGAAAATACTTCCTGCTTGCAAAACATAGAACAATTGCATAACAAAGGAAAAATGGTTTAGAGAATGACATTATTGATAAACAACTTAAATTTAAGTATCATATGGTTTTGAATGTTAGTAATTAAGAAGCAGAGAGGATATATAACATTTTAACTAAATTTTGTGTTTTGGCTAATTTTTTATCAAAGAGCAATGTATATCATTGTCATTTGCACTTGTTTTTACATGCTTGTTCTAATTTGCTTCTGTCATGTAATTTAAAGTAATTACATCTACATTGTAAACAGTTTAAATAATTTTTAAGTCTCATTTTATTTTCAAATTTCATATTTTAATATTTAATTTCTAAAGTATATAAGCAAAATGACTTTATGATTTAGTGTCAATGTGTACTATCATACCTTTTAGATTTTCAATGTCCACTTATACATGTCTTACTGGGCATTTATTACTTTGTTCATTCACTTATTAAACACATATTCTAAACAATTTTTAAATGGAAACAATATATATTCATAATTCGAGATTGTAGATATTCAAAACAAATATATTGATATGGAAATTAAATGACAAAACATACTGAAATTATGTTTTATAAAAATATACTAGAAATTGCAATTAGAAAACACTACAGCAGAAAATATAAAGAGTGTCTAATTGCATCACTTTACCTTCACAATTGAATCAAAACAGAATAGATTTGTGGTAAAACCTCCAATAATATCTTTAACTGCATATGTCCCTAGTCTTTGTGATAAAAATCTAAATATATGATCCTTTAGAAATAGTCACAACAACAGTCCTGCATGTTCCCCTTATACCCATGGCAAAGTAAAAAAATAAGTAAAGTGATAATACTGAAGTAAAAAACCAGGATTGTAAATTTGATTATTTTTCTTTACAAATCTCCTGTGGCTTACCTATGGTAGGTCTATGCAAGCCACCTTAAATATGCTGAACTTTTGTATTCAGTTCACCCGTATTTGGGAAACAAAACCTATATGTTAAATGGTATCTTAAAGCTAACTTTAATTCTTTATTGCTAAGCTAAATGATGACATTTTGCTTTAAAAAATTTCATTTGCACATCTTTAAACTACAGTAGAATTCTGCTCCACAAAATGCCTGCTCATTGCATTTTGTATGGACCTTTTTGTTACATATTGTCTAGTGCTACGATGTATTTCCTGTGATTGTTCAAATCTTCAGCTCTCAAAATCTCTCATTGTTATGCCTGTGCTTCCAAAATCTTTTATTCTGAATATAGCTAAAATCATCTCCAACTTTAACAGCTCTTCTTGTATTTGCAAACATTTATTATATTATGTTTAGTTATATAATGTCCTTTTTGACCTTTCCTAATATTTAGTAAAAAATCTTCCTATATTCCTTAAAATTTACATATATTGAAATATCTTTTCTATTTTCACAGTAGATCATTTATATTTAAAAGATAATTTCATTTTCTCACCTTCTAGACTTTCTGACAAAATCAAAATGAAAATAACATAACAGAATGACTTAAAATATATGACTATATATATATATTACTAGTGGAGAAAATTAATATACTAAAATTTAAAGAAGAATTAAAAAGAAAAATTGAAATGTATTCTTCTGCATACATAAAAAATATGTAAGGTTAAAGTATTGGATGTGAAATGACAGTTGATCCACATCTTGTACTGTAAGACCTAACTTTCAATCAATCCTCGAAAGAATAATGAAAGCTACTATTAAGAAATATTGTAGAAGCATCCCTGACAAATAAGAATCTGAAATTGATACCAAAATCTGTCAGCCGCTAAACTATGATTAAACATATTAGGTCAAGCACTGTTTTATTAGCCATATTACAAGGGATATGACATATTGAAAACCTTTAAAGCTGGTTTCCTGTCAGTAGTGAAAAATGTTATGTTAACATGAAATCAACCTCCTCACTCCAAGAGTTATTTATCACTTAGAATAGATTGAAGTTGGTGACCAGATGACCAGTAAAGTAGATTGATTTCAACTGAAAATAGCCTGGATAAAAAGTGAATCAGACAAGAAAGTGGATTGGCACTTAGGCTGAAGCTCGCTTCATGAAACTAGGAATTTTTATCCATCTATGGAGAATGAAGTGTGGAGCCCTTTGAGGATTGCCATAAAATACTGTGTAGATGATCAGTTTACAAGGGGATGCAGCTGCAGGTCAATTAAAGACTTAAGGTACCAACATCCCAGATAGTCACTGAAGGCGTAAGCTTCTCCTCCACTGGCCATGGGGCATCCAGGCGGCAGTGCCGAGAGTGACTTCTTTTTTATTAGGAAGGTTTGGAGAGGCTTCTCAAGGATTCATCTGCTCAGACAGGCAAATGTTCCTAATTGGTTTGCATAAGGGAAAAAATGTCTAGAACTTTTATAAGCATCAGGGATGACCTCCAGGCATAGTTTATTACTAGAACAAATTCTTGCTTTCATGATATAATTCTACTGTGTATTTCTCATGTGATTATTTAAACCTCAGAGCTTCACCTTGATCTCTGAAAACTCACTTGTCACAGCTGTCATTTTTCCCTTCTTCTTGGGAAAACATAAACCAGTTGCCTTAAACTTGTTTTGCTTTCACACTGATGCTTTTTCTCTTTCCCTCCAGTCATAGTAGAAATAGAATGTGTTTTCTAAGACTGAATTTACATTTGTGTACTTTTCCACCCTCAAAATTGTCTCTCCATCCTTCCTTCTATGTACTATACACTCAACAGTTGCCTTTTTACAAGCTACCCCTTTTCTTTAAAGATGTACATACCTCTTAACTTTCAAACTTATTAAACATTGAAAAACAAAATCTTTCTTTGTCCCATCTCCTTTGATGCTGCCATATTAACTGCACTCAACAAAATTTCTTGAAAGGATAGTTCTCGCTTCCTCTGTTCTAGTTCAAGTCTCAACCTATGTTCATCTGTCCCTAATTCTCAACCTATTAAAAATTCCTCGAAGTGATCATTTTTGGAAACGGCAACACGGGTCTCAGTAAATACTGGGCATTTTGCTCATCCAGTGTAGTTTGTTTCCAAACATCTAACCTGACTACTGCTTGATACCACTTCTTTCTTTCTAAATGTCTTTCACATTCATTGGTTGTAAATAACATAACTAGGAATATAGTTCATTCTCTGTACATCTCTTACCTGGTTTATTACAACAGTTTCTTGTTTTTACTTCCACATTTTTATCATTTCATGCCATTCTATGATTTTTTTAATACTCTAGAGTTTTATAAGTACATGTTATTATATTATACTCCTGTACAAAATAGTTCAATTTAAGGAAACTTGAAATACTTATGAATTTATAGGATCAGTCATCATCATCATGTATAAGTAGAGTAAAACAAAACTTATAAATAATATTTGGAAGCTAGATTGCATAGATAGTGTGATTTAAAAAATTCTTAAAGTATCAATGTTAATAAATTAACTATATCTTAATATATAGAAGAAAAATTAACTTTTTTGCTTATAGATGATGCTTAGGTAAGCAATGATTTCATAGTGTACAGTATTTTCTTGCTATTTAGAAGTAAAGTTCTTAGGATCGTACCAGAGCGAGTTCCTCAACTGAGTATCTATCTTCTCAGCCAGGCATGGTGATGCATGCCTGTAATTCCAACAGTAGGGAGGCTGAGGCAGGATCATAGTGAATTTGAGGCTACCCTAAGTTACAGAGTGAGTTCAAGGGCAGCCTAAACTGCACAGTGAAAGCCTGTTTCAAATTAATAAAAAAGCAAGAATATATCTCTATCAACAATCTAAAAGCATAGACCTTGACAAAGTACCTGAAATATATTTATTCTGATTTTTATTTCTTCTGGATTTACCTAGGTTGAGAATTTATGAAATATTTCAATTACTCAATATTGATAATTATAAATTTAAAAACCATAGGAATCCTTTGTAACAGCAATTATTAAGTGATGGAGAATTTGGAATGATAGTAGCACTAAATTGAAAGTAAAATTTTAAATCATGAGACACATAGCTGTTGGTTTGGTAAAGATCAGGATACCTGGTTTTCCACATCCCTAGATTCAGTATGTCAAGATTCAACCAACTACAGATGGAAAATATTTGAAAAAACTACATCTGTACCAAACATGTATGGACTTTTTTCTGTCATCATTGTATAGCGAGTGTGACATAATATCTATATTCATAACATATAAATTAAATTATGATTTACATGAAATCTAAGGATGATGTATAGAATATAAGAAGATCATCTTAGGCCTTATGCAAATACTATGTCATTTTTATATAAGGGGCTTGAGTGTCTGCAGATTTTGGTAACCACAGGAAGTCCGAGAACCAATCTCTTATGGGATGACTATATTTATTTTAACAGTTTCAATAAGGATTTTCATGTCAAACTGTTAAATTCACATTTCATTTTTAAGTGTAGTGTGTGCTTTTTTTTGCTACCAAACATATAAAGAAAATAGAGAACCTAAGGGAAAAAAAATTCTGGGCTTAAATCCTCCCCAAATAGACAAGGAGCCATTATCAAATGTAAATTATGCTCTTTGTCCCACAATTCCCTTACAGTATTATTTGTTATGGACATAATTATCCAAAATGTGGAAGAGAATCATTCACTGAGTATTCTGTTTGATGTCTAGTTTTAAAATAAAAATTTAATTTAAAAATACATACTGTAAATTCTGAATGCTTAATAGAACTGATCATATTTTAAGAGCATGAAATTTGATAATTAGAATTAATTATTAAGTATGTCTATGTTTACATTTTTATGGAACACAGAAGGTTGCATAGTGGTCAGATATGGTAGTTCTGTTAATATTCCTTTGTCAAAGAGGTAACTGTGAGTCTAAAATGATACATTTTAAAGCTATGCAGTAAAGATTCTGTGAAAATCATCAAAAAAGACTGGTGCTCTGATTACTTTTCTCTTGTTGAGACAAAATACCTGACACCCAAAATGAAGGGAGGAAGGTTTATTTCTTAGTTTTTGGAGGTTTCAGTCCATATTCAGTGGGCTCTAAGGCAGAATGGTGTCACTGAGAGGCAGCCATTCATGGTGGCCGCAAGCAACAAGAGTGAAAAGGCAAAAGATGGGGGAAAAAACGCCTTCTTCCCTTCCTTATATTTTATGTGGTCTGCAACCCTGGGTGGGTGCAGCACTCACACTGTGGATCCTAGTGCTAGACAAGGAACAATCACAAATGCTAGACTCAGCTGCCTCCATGACTACATGAAGCTAGGGGCCCACCTAGACACAAATCATAACAGCTTGTATTTTTGTACAGTTCAATTACTGAGGTTCACATCAACTTGCGAAGCATTCCATACATATAGAAACAAAATTCTGTTATTATAACAAATCTTAATGTCTCGGACTTCAGGGCACAGTTTTGAGAATAATGGAGTGATAGTTTTATGTATACACATAGACACCCATGTCACTAGACTCAGAAAATTTTACCACTTAGCAAATGATTCCCTTTACAAATGTGCGCGCACACACACACACACACACACACACAGTTTATAACAAAATATTATGGAATGAGTAGCATAAATACACAGAAAGTTCTTATGATTGTATATTGGGACCCCCACAATGGGTCCCAATCTCCTCCCAGGTGTTATGTGTTTCTCACACAAAGAAAATAAAAGAGGAAGCAACAAAATAATGGTGCAGCAAGAAACTGGGGTGACCAGTTGTTTATGGGAAACAAAAGACCACACAGCACTCAGAATCTCATATGTATTTATTACCTTTGTGTCAAGGACAATGGTGAAGGGTCGTGAATGTTTCTGGGAGCAGTAATGGAGACTATAGTAAGCTAGTAAGAAGAAAGCATTCATCCATGGATGAGACAAGGGGCCTTAAAGAAACGGTAGTTTCCCTAGGTGCCTCATCATCCTCAGCAGGTCTGCCCTGTGAGTGCCACAGTATCACTGGCCATAGGGTTTCAGCTGTAATCCAAAGATAATGAAGTTTCCGTGTTGCAATGTAGCTCAAAGGGCAGAACAAGGTCAGTGTTGGACACCCTCTAGACTGAATTTATAATCTGTGGTCTGCAACAGTTGTAGAGGCTAGAAAATTAAAGATCAGTGAGTCAGCAATTGGGAGGTTCTGGTGAGAGATTTCCTCTGGCTTAGGAATGGTGGTTTTCTCTCTAGGGCCTCACATAGTAGAAGGAGAGAAAGGAAAAAGTGTATTTTCTTATGAAGACTCTGACCTCTCTAAGAGGGTCCCACCATCATGACTGAATGGAACTGTAATTGCTTCCCAAATGGCTGAATTTCTAATATCATGGCAATAGACTTTAGGAATTTAACCTATGAATTTGGGATGGGACATATATCAGCCCATAACTACACACACATACACACACGCATGCACACATGTAAGGATACACACACACACACACACACACACACAAATATAGTGATCATATGTTATTTTTTTGAAAGGTGATTCATCTTCATTTCTTTCCCAAACATCACTAACTTAAAATTCATCTCTTCCAGTAAATGAGTGGGAGAAAAATCAGTAATTCAGAGTTTCATTTCTTCTTCAAAGTTTTAGAAGAGATATTTTTGGAAATCTGACTTTTAAAATTCTTTTTGGTACCTTCTAGGATGTAAGTTTGTTGGAATGTTTCTTAAGGCTACAGAATTTGAGCTGCCGTCTTAGTTTCTTTCACAAGTGCAAGAAAAAGACTTAGAAACAAACTGTGTGTGGGGGTAGTGGCACACACATGCGTGTGTTGTATGTGCATGCATGTGTGTGTGTTGTTTTTCTTTGCTTTAAAACCTAAAACTTTTAGATTACTTCAAAAGTATTTTTTTCATACTAGATAGATACTAATAACTAGAGAAAAGGTAATCTGGCCCACACTTATTTCCCTCAGGATAAGGAATGGCTTGGGTTCAGGAAGAAATTAAGAAAGCTGTTATTCTGTGATGGCATACGATCACTTTTGTTTTTATGCTCTAGTCCTTTCTTAACTATTTCCTGAAGTGTCCCATGCTCAGTGTGGTAGTGTACACCTGTAACCACAGCCTCAAGCGTGTGAGATGGGAGGATCCCTGGGAGTTCAAGGCCAGCCTCAACTACATAATGAGACCTTGGTCTCACCCTCCCTGCAAAAAGTGTCCAATAAAAATGCAATCCCAAAGATGTTACTTCACATGAATTCTTTCCCTTATCCCAAACGTTCGTTCCCTTTCTTAAAGACTTTACACTTGTCTCCTAATCTGTTTTAAAAATAAAATGTAACTAAAAGGCCCACCAGAGCCTTGAAGACAGAGTCCCACACTGATGAAGTGAAATGGGAGGAAGGAGCTGTTATAATACATGGCTGTGGCTTCATAAGCTTTGTCAGAATCCCCTTTGAACCACAAGTATTTTGGCTTTTTGACTGATCTCTCTGAGCAGTTTTCGAGATGGCTATCTGTCAGTGAAGTCAGACTCTCCTCTTCATAGAGTGGGTCACGTGCATATCAGCAGGCTTGTTAAAGCTCCAAGTGAGGTGACAGCTGCCAACCTCGCTAAGCAGAGATTTCATTTTCATTACTAGTAGGCGAACTGTTCCACGGGTCTCTTATTAAGGTCAGTGTGATTCAATAGCCTGTAACCTCTACAGAGACAGTCTGCTTTCTTTCTTTTTTTTCTTTTCTTTTTTTTATTTCTATTATCTGTTAACCAGGTAAGTGCCATAGCCAACATTACTGATTGTAGATATAAGACTTTATTTGGTATATTCCCTGTATATTTTTATGTATTTTAAAATTAAAACTATGTGATTAATAATCATATCTAGGTTTTCTGGAGTATAGAATGTATTATCATCTATGAATAATTCTTAATAAGTTGGACACATTAAACAAGCAAGAATGTGAATGTTTTCCAAAGCAACTTTATATCCTTTGATAATGCATTATATGATGTTTGATGTCCTGTGTGAAAATAACAACATATCCACAATCAGATGGCATGGAAGAGAATGTCTTCTACCTCCAGATGTTCTTTTTTTTGAGATTAAGATTTATTGAGAAGGGAAAGAAACCTCAGAGTCATGAAAATCATGACCTAAAAGAGTGGAAATAGGAAAATGTGTAGAGTTTAGGAAAGTACTGAATGCATGTCTGTTACAGTAATTCTAACTATGTAAAAATGGCTTTCAAGTTCCTTTTGATTTTTATCAGAAGAGATTAAGCTCTCCAACGAGTGCAGGGATTTTCATCCAAGAAGAGAGGATTCTTTGAAAAGACAAAAAGAACCAATAACAATATATTTTATTTATTTTGCCACATAAATTGAAGTACTTCCTAATTTTGTCATATTTTCAATCATCTCTAGAGACAGAATCATGCATCTTTTCTTCTAACCAGTCATAATTACACTGAATTTTAAAGCAAATTAAATCTATACTGCTTACTAAACATCCTTTCAAATTATCAATAATCTGAATTAAACCTCGTTCTGAGTTATAGACAGAGCTTATAGCACTTTTAAAAATTTTCTACATTCTATAATTTTTAGCTGAATAGTTAGAAGAAATAAATTGTAGAGGTCAAAGCTAAGCTTTGCTTTCCTCAGGTTTTTTTTCATACAGTACACATGTATTTAGGACACATAAGAAAAGACTTATAGGTACAAGCAAAGGTATTGATTAGATTTTTCATATAAAGAAACATGAATTTTGTAGTCAGAAGGAAATATTTTAGCGTTGTAATAAAATTGGCTATGAATGCCTCATTAATTCATTCTAATATTCGCTGGACTGGTTACATAAACTTTTTGATTTTTTAATAGTAATCCTTCACCTAAGGAACAGCTGGAAAACATTTTCTCCCATGTTGTGGTTGTCTCTTCACTTTGCTGGTGGTTTCTCTTGCTGTGCCAAAGCTTTTTAATAATGAGACTCCAGTTGTTGATTCTTTGTGGTAGTTCCTGTGCAACTGGGGTTTTGTTCATAAAGTCTTTGCTACACCAATGTCTTCAAGGGTTTTACCTACTCTATCTTCCAGCAGATTTATTGTTTCTGTTTTAATATTTAGATCTTTGTTCCATTCCAAATTTAGTTTAGTGCACAGTGAAAATTATGTGTTCAACTTTAATCTTTGGCATGTGCAGGGCCAGTTTTTCCAGCACTATTTATTAAAGAGGGTATCTTTTTTCCAGTGAATGTGTTTAGCACCTTTGTCAAAGATAATGTGGCTTAGTGTGTCTGGAGTTGTTTCTGCATCTTCTAATGTGTTCCATTGATCCTCAGATCTATTTTTTTTTTGCCAGTACCATGCTACTTTTATCACAGTAGCTCTATAGCATAATTTCAAGTCAGGGATTGTGACACCTCCTGTCTTCACTGAGCATAGTTCTTATTTTGGACACCATTTCTGTATTTATCTGACAGCTTATTTCTGATTTCATTTTTTTCCAGAGCCTCATTCAATGCTTTGCTGTTATGACCTCAGAAAGGCCTGGTGGGAGGCTTTCAGATTGTCTCACCTCATTGCCTCCTGAATTTGCCTTTGGCAAACTGGATGTCTGGAGCTGCATTTTGTTTCAGTGTCCTTTTCTTTTCTTTTCTTTTCTTTTCTTTTCTTTTCTTTTCTTTTCTTTTCTTTTCTTTTCTTTTCTTTTCCTTTCCTTTCTTTCCCTTTCCTTTCCTTTCCTTTCCTTTCCTTTCCTTTCCTTTCCTTTCCTTTCCTTTCCTTTCCTCTTTCTTTCCTTCTTTCTTTCTTTCTTTCTTTCTTTCTTTCTTTCTTTCTTTCTTTCTTTCTTTCTTTTTCTAGT
>RJWT010006295.1:0-29410 GCA_004365215.1 Cuniculus paca
GTTCTCCGTCCTCGTCCTCTATTGAAACACCTCGCGCAGCATAGCGCTGCGAGCTCACATTCTCCCCCTTGCTGGGGATGGTGCTCCTGGAGGCCGAGCAGCCCCGCTCCGCTTCAAATGGGTGAGTTTAAAATGCTCTGCACATGAATATTTTCATAGTCTCCGAATCCTGCTTCTCGGTCTTCGCCTCCCAAAAATCCGATTTCTGTGATTTTGCATGCGGCATGCTTGCCCTAGGGGAATGAGAAGCTTCATATTTTTCTTCTCAGTCATTTGTGCGAGTTGTAAATGAAAGCTTTGAAGAGACGTTTAAATACTGATTGTAGATCATGGTTTTTAAAACATGGGCATTTCTGTATCTGTTTATATTATTTTCCATTTTAGTAAAATGTTTTGTCCAAAGCTTGAAAGAGTTTTCTCTGATATACTGACAATTATATGTTCAGGTATGTATATGCACCCCCAACTCTTGCGTATGCTTGGATGTGTAGACTATATTTAAATGTAATCTCGATTTTGTGACGGGAGGAAGCTTAGAGAGTGAGGACCGACCATACCACCTGTTTGTGGCATTTTTGTCATGACCCTGGAACAGAAATTGCCTGTCATTCTTGTTTTGCTTTGTTTTGTCTCAAGAAAGAAAAATCGGTTGCGCTCCTCTCAGTCCCTGAGACCCTAACTTGTGATGTTTACCGTTTAAATCCACGGGTTAGGCTCTTGGGAGCTGCGAGTCGTGCCTTCACATCCTGGAAATTTGGTGGAACTTTTTCTTTTAAGTAAAAAGAAAAGAAAGTTTGTCTGAAGCTACTGAGTTCACCTCTGAGGTTTTCATTGTTAGATGGAATCAGGTGACCAGAGGGCAGCAGCTCCTAAATTCTTATTAAAACAGGCATATACTGAGTTAGAATCGCGTGTCGGCTGCTGTGTATGTGTATGTATATTATTGATGCCTGAGGCTTGTGGAACTTTTCTTTGAGAGCAACACGCAGTACTATCCGAGCGTAACAAGAACAGCTCAGTACCTGGTGCTTGACCTCAGAACATTTCTGCTGAAGTCCCAGCATGCCCCATGCCTCCAACTTGTAAACTCAACAGTTAATCTCAAAAATTGTACCCAATTAAGATGGGCAGAAGGATATATTATATATGCAGTGTCCACACGTGTATCATATATGGGTAGACAGTGGTCCCACTTACACAGAGCAAACCAATAGTTTGGGCTAAAAATATTAATAGGTTAAAATTCTACTGTTGCTATTCTGCACAAAGGATGGAATCTATGGTATTAAGATTAAATTTGTATTACTTTGCAAGGTTTTTAAAAAAATAAAATAAAAGGGATATTGCCTCCTTGTGTGGTACCTTTTGAAAAGTGTTGTAATTGAATTTAAAAGTGATAGAGATTAGAAATACATTTTTAAAATATGTGAAATGAAAGAAACACATAATTACTGTATTTTTAAGGAGTAATCAGTACTTTTTACTCTTCTTCGAAAAATTTTTTCAGAACTTAAATTTGATCCAACAAAGTTATTCATAACACCAAACACTAACTTGTTTATAATATCAAACACAAAATTACCCTCTTTTTATGGTAATTGCTAGCATTGCCTACTTTGGCATTTTCTGGAGTTATAACTTTTTATAACAGAATAATTTCAATGATTTAGGTTTGTTTCATGATTGGCAAAGAGAAACAGTAACTTACCTTTCCTTTGTTGTGAAAAGTTCCAGTATACAATTTTGTTTAAACAATTTTATTATTCTCGGCCCAACCTTTCTCCAATATTTTTTAAAGAAAATACCTAAATCAACCCTGACTTCATATGTCTTCTTCTTTTAAAGATTGGTTGTAACCTCATTTTATATATACTTGTAGTCGAAGGTTCAGAAAACTGTTGTTTTCCTGTTTTTTTTTAAAGTGTTTATTGCAATTTTAGTCATTGATTCCAAATCGCAGGCAAGAAACCATTTTGTATTAGAAAACTGAATTGAGAAGAACTGTACAGCAATCGTACTGTCTTTTGTTGAAACTCCATGTATAGCCGTAATATTTAAATATTACTTTCTAGTCTTTGCTAGTGAGAACATGCTTCAAAGAAAAATTATTTGATTTTTGTGTCATCTTTACTTTATCTAAAATAAATTGATGAGCGACCCCCCCATCATAGCTGATGTGCATGCATAGATATTTGGAAATTATAGCAAGGCTTCTATTTAACTTTATAGATATATATTGCCGCATGATTCATATGAAATATTTGCAAAACACTTGGTCCTTTTGAAGTCAGAATATATCTGTAGTTTATCCTGTGAAATCATATGCACGGATCAATAAAAACATGTGATATGTAATTCTTCTGTGATTTTAAATGATAACAGAACAGTAATTTAATACAAGTGTTTCCGTTTGCATTCCAAAGGACTCTGGGTTTTTTACATGTTTTCAAGTGGACTGCTCGTGTTCTGAGGCTGCTATCGTACCATTGATCACCCAGGCATTTAGGAGGGCATACTGCACACAGATTGCATATTTCAGCAAGCAACTGCTTCTCTGCAAGGGCAGGTTTCTCAACACCCCTTCTTCCTCCCTAAGCCCATCAGTGAAGTTCAGTGAAATGAATAACATAATTGGTGGTTGGTTCAATCACTACCAGTCTAGACTAGCCCAGACGCATCAATTAGAAGGGGCTGTCTTTTAAAGGGAGAGTGCAACCGAAACAAGCAGGGTATTATTGATACTGATCTTTAAAAGTGCAAATCCAGCTTGGCAGATAAAAAAAAAATAAGGCGGGGAATTGGGGTGGGGGTGAATTGGGGGAAGAAAAGAGAACGGAGGGAACTGGAGCCTTCGGACCCAGAAGGACAGGAAGCTTGAGAGAAAAGGAAGGATAATGAGTGGAATGCGGCACAGCACCTCCTTGGAACACAGTTACAATTCAGTCCACAGGGCACACTGGCTCACCAGATTTCTAACTAGATCCCACCCCCCTTTTAAAATTTTTAATTTTAATTTTAATTTTATTGTTTGGCCTCTGTTTCCAAAAAAAATGCCAGCTCAAAACCAATGCAGTCGAAAATTTAATAGCTCTAGGAAGCTCCGGTGAGAATAAGGCCAAGTCATACAAATCAGCCAAAATCCCTGTTGCAACATTTTCCCCCCAAATGAAAAATACGAAAGATGTCTATTTTTAAGTCTCCAATTTTTCTACTCTTTTTTAAAATGAAGCATACCAGTGAACAGTACTTGCTTTAAATTTACCACCTGGAAACAAATTTTATGGCAAAACACCTTTAGGGAAAGAGTTTATACTTACTTTTACATTAAATACAGTAAAATTACAAAGGTTGTAACAAAAGGTTTTGGTGATTTCATAAGGTTTATTTTATTTTATTTTATTTTATTTTATTTTTTGCTGAGGGCAAAATACAAATGATTTAGAAAGGGTAAGAGCACATCGAGCCCCAGGGAAAGAAAATGTTTGATTGGTATTAATTAAAACACTGCTAATATATTCTAATACAATCAAATTTAACATTCTAAACTAATCTGGCTGGTATGTCAAAGGAAAAGAAAAGTATTATCTTATTTGCATCTCTGCAATCCAAATGCATTTGCTCATTCAGCAGAATTAATTTTTATCAGCAGCCTGCTTAATCTCCTCACAGATTTAGTCAAACTTATTCTTTCAAACTAAAAAGGATCAGGATAGGGAAGCCATGGAAGGTATTGGGAAGACTAGCAACTGTATTTAGTACTAGCTTTATATTTTACGATGTTCTTTTCTCTTCATTCAGGATGATGGGGTGTGGAGGAAAACAGACTGCAGGGAGAATGATGAATGGTTCATTTTTTTCTTTTTCTCTCCTCCTACCTGCCGGGTTATTTAAGAATTTCAGTTGCCAAATTATACAAGTGGCATTCATTTTTGTGACTTGTATTGGTCTGTTGATTAACATCTATTTTTTTTCTAATTTCAGAATCTATTTTATTGCAAATTCCTAATGAAAAAAGACTCTTAAGCCAGAAACCAATTGCCTTTTCTCAGTTATTTGCAACCATAGTGCCTTCAGGAAAAAAAAAAAATGGACAAATGAATATAAAATTTTATTCAACTGAGTTCTTTGTTTCATTTTTAAGTCAAAATTCTACCAGAAGATTTCTTATTTTAATGAAAAGCAAGTTTTAGAACCTTTACTGTTAAAATCTTGCAATTGATAAAATTATCCCCAAATGCTATATAGCCAAAATGTTTCACCTCTTACTAGTCTACCGTAACTATGTTATCATATATAAATATGTGCCTAATACAAACAGAAAAAAAAATGAATGGGCCATAAATACTACAGACCGTGTTTGTGTTTTCGAAGTGAGGAATTCTGCATACTACCAAGGAGATGTAAACTACTTACTAAACTAGTGATGTCACTGCCTTTTTGCTCCATTGCCTTTTCAAGTCTTCAACGTAAAAGAGCAATCGCAGTTCGGTTTCACATGTATTGTTCTATAATCCAGGCAATAAATGCTAATTAGTGATGCTCAAGGATCCAACCATTCAGAGTAATTATCATAATTTACTTCTTCCTTGTTAAAGACAGTCCTTGCTGCTTTAAAAAAATTAAATCGTCCTTCTCCCATTGCACTGCAGTGGGTATGCACTAGAGACACGCCAAGGTATAGTCATATTGCTGCGGCTGCATTCAAAGTTATCGACACATGCCTTATAGCTTATTCCAAATGGAATTGCAACTTAATATTTAAAATGAAATTCATGTAAATGCATAAAGTTTTGCATGTGCACCAGGAATATATGATTTTATTTTACAAACCCCAAGGCTCCTCCTTCCCAGCCCACCCTCTTTCTAAAAGCACTTACGGAGCAGAACAAAGGAAACTGCTAACTATAGAAGCATCATTAAGTGCGAACAGCAAAAGCGTGATAAAGTATGTGATATGACAACATATTTCACTGCACAAAAATGCAGATAATTAAATAATTCAATAGCAACCCTGACTAATTAGCAGAAAGATCTTTAAGGAGGAATCAAGAAAATGGATCCAATCAACTTGAATAATATGCTTCATTCTCCAGGATCACAAATATATTTGGGTTATTTGATGATTGAATCATACAGAAAGATGAGGACAAAAGCCTGTTCCTCAAAGCAGAGCTTTGATTTGGTGTCCTCCTTAGGACAAATTAATTGTATGTTTTAGAAGAGCAGAATTTAATACAGGGCTTTTGTTTTCAATCAAAGATATAATACGCTGTTCTGTTGCACATTTCTCTTTTATCCATTGATTTGAAACATCGCCAACCCTTAGGTTTTCACATCATTGCCTCAAAATATGTATGTAGCCTCTCTCATATTTCCAAATGAGGCTGATGTCTAAATTCCTTATTGCTTGAAGCAAGTGTGTATCATGTGCCCAGAAGGAACACAATAAATAACCACGTTAATATTATATAGGTTGGAGCTCTCCCCCTTTCCTTTATCAAGGTGATACTCCCAGTGTTCCTTATTCACTTGGTCCTTTAAGAGGCAGCTCCCGTTTTTACTTGAGGGTTGTAAACACATTAGAGGGATAATTCCCTTTGGATACTATACAGAAGGAGCCACCTGCAAAATGTTGATGCTGTTATTGAAGTCTCAAGTGGAATCAGCTTTCAAAAAATTAGATATTAGATGCATCCGATATAATTTGCGATGTGTAATTATACTAATGTGCATATAGTTGTATGTTGCTTTACATGTTGCCTACTTGAGTTTGTCATCTCCCCTCACCCCACCCTTGGGCATTTCTCATCATTTGAAATGGCTCCTGAGTGGAGTGCTTTTTAAGTCAGCTTATTTTTTAATTCCTTGTTAATTAATATAAGAATAAAAAGGCTCTATGGTCTGTGTTCTTGTGCATGAATGAATGTATATGACCTTGATGTTGGAAATTAATAATCTCTGGAAGAATTACCACCAGGAACACTTGCAGTATTTGTAAAATACTGGATACTCCTTTCTGATGTGGTCTTCATCCTGACTTTGGACAACTTGAAGTAAAGGAGACTATTAGAATAGTAAATCTTGGTCATAAGAAATCCATTTCCTTTGTTGGAATAATGAGATAAAATGCCAGGGAAATGGCCTTGGGCAGAGATAATAATTTTAATTTAATCAAAGTAATCAAAGAATAACAATAATAAACAATTCTTTTTCTTTTCTTTTTTTTCCTTCCCTCCATTTGAAATGAAATGGCACATGATGAATAACTGAAACTCTGCTTTAGGTCATTTATGCACTGATATCAACTTCCCTTTTGGTGTCTCAACATGATGTCAGAGATCCACAGATGGCTCCACTGAAGAGCTGCCTCCACACAGTTGCCCCTTGAAGGTCTACCTGTTAAGGAAAGACCTGGGCAGAGTCACAGCGAGTTAGTGGTCAGCTTGGCACTTGGCATTGACCTTGTGCCCAGTAAATGAAAAAGTTCTTAGAGCCAATTCAGAGAATCAACACATAAAATCTAAGCACATCAGATCACTAAGGGATGTGGAGTAATCAACATATAAGAGTCTCAGTTTATGTTTATGCCTTCAGGAGACAAAGAAGAGTCCAAGGGAGGCTCTTGCTGAGGTGACACCAGATATTATTCATTCCAGTTAAGTAGGCATAGGGCCTGCAGATAGCTGATTTGTAAAATATATGACAAGACACTTAGACTATGGTCATTCACATATTTATACTATTTATTCTTCAAATGGAATACCAAAGCAATGCTTTGTTTGTTTATTTGCTTGTTTCATACTCATGAATTTGGGGAGTTTCCATTATTAACTATCCAAATGAGTAACAAAAATATTGGGTGGAATGCTCGTCCTTAATACAAAAGCATTTTCATTTATTCATGAATAAGTCTTAAATATGTGTATCAAAAGCTAGCACCCTATCCTCCCTGTAAATGCTCTCAGATTAATAAATTCTAAAGCCCATTAAGATAAGTAGTTAGTTGCTCATCCAGGATGAGTTTTTGTGTGTTCCATTAGAACAGAAAAATACCTATTAACAATATGTAACCCTAGGTTTTTCTGCAGGCTGTAGCGGAAAGAACACTATACCTGGCATTTAGAGAACTATCTTGAGTGTGCTCAAAGTGTTTAGGGCAGAAAGCAGGGATACCTCATGGTTGTATCTTTTTTGAGGTGGCTAACTCATTGTGCACCTTCATTGTATGAGTGTAATAAAGAGGCTAACAATACAGGATTTAGTTAAATTCAAATCCTCTTGTAAAATATATTTCCTTCACAACAACTTTTATAGACTGAAAGACAGAAATGTTAATGCACCTCTCTTCAAATATCTTTATGTGCAAAGTAAGTGGTTTGGATTAGTTAGGCTGTAAATTCTTTTATAGCTCTAAGAATTTCTTGAAGCTAAATTATGGGGGCATAAGACCAGCCCCAGGACCCATGAATCCACAGCGTATTCATACAAACAGCTGCCCTGAAAGACTATGTGTTTGGTTTCACCTCTGGGTTCTGTATTTACTAACATATTTTGCCTTGATGCCGAAACAGTAAAGATTGGAGTTCATTTTCAGGAAAGAGCAATGACAGAAAAGAGCGACAGCTGAGGAGTGCAAAAGGCTGAACAGTAGGAGAAACAAATTCTTGATCTGAGATCTAAGTCTGTTTCCTTCAACATCCACACAGAGGAAGCCCAGACAAGCACCTGCCTTTCTATTTTAAAGCCCTATTTTTTTTAGTCCTTTTGCTTTCATGTAATTTCTGTTAACATGTTTTGTCCTCCCCAGCCCCACCCCCGCACGCATACACACACGCTGGATTGACACCTTAAGTTTCACATACTTTTCTTTTTCTTTCTTTTTTTTTTTTTGGCCAAAATTGTTTATTAGGTTATGAATTTTACAAACGTCACTTATGTTAGCGGTAACGGTGGAACTGGAGTGTACTGCTCAGTGTATTCGAATCCTGGTAGTCTTCTCAGAAGCCTACAATAATTACATTAACAGAACACACATCCCGAATTAAATCTTGATATGTTCAAAGCCTCCTGGAAATTGCTCCGCCCCATTTTCTAGAACCACTCAGAATGTATCTCTTCTTGAATTAAGTGAGCCTGCCTGTGGGCTTCCACATCTTTGATATGCCCACACCCTGTTTTTCTGTTGTTGCATTCTGTCCCTGCCTCTACATTTCAGAAGACTGCTCTCCCCCCCAACCCTTCCTTCTCTCTGTTTCTTATTCCTTCCCTTTCTTCCTTTGTCATTTCTCCTCCTTTTCCTCATCTTTCTCCTCCTTTTTCTGCCTCCTTCCCTCTCTTATCACATACTATTGCTGAGCATTGGAAATACCAAGAGCAATATAAGTAACTGACAGTTAACACATAACAATTCCAGTGATTTCATCCACTCCTGCATTACCAAGCAATTACTCACAACTATTTTATCTTGCCTCAGACCTTGGATTTATTTGACTGTGTCCTCTATGTCCTGTGGTCTTTTGTTCTCTCCCTTTGTGTTTCAGTAAGTTCCCTGTGGGATACACCTGCAGCTTCTCTGAGCGAGGTGTTTCAGGACAGTTCCAGCGATGGTGTCACACACACACACAGGCAAGGCCACTGCCTCACTGATTACTGAGCATTGTTAACAATGAGAACTGGCTACATTTTTCCAGTGATGCAGCATTTCTGCTCTGGTTAGAATTAGCAAGGTCCCCAAAGGATCATACATTTATTTATTTTTGTTAGTGAGTCAATGTGATAACTCTCTGTGATATGTTCTATTATTTTTTTAGTTTGTTGATGTTCCTTTCAGCTGGTCCTATAGCCCCCTATTCAGGAATGTCTCCCCAGTGAAAGGACACAGACTACAGAGACTGCTATGTTGACCAATCCACATGCCAACTGTGAAGTTGAAACAAAGCAAGTGACCACCTGAAGATACCTCTCCTGTCCAGCAACAAATCCAAATGGTGTAGTTTCAGCCAATAAAATTCTCAGAAAAAGAAGCAATCTTTTCAAGAAACAGAAAAATCCAGTAATGACACCTAGATCTCTGATAAGCCAAGAAAAATATTCCCTTCCTTCTGTGTATTCCTCTGTTTGTGTTTAAATTCACGTGACATTCATTTTTTCCCAATATGAACAAACTTTTTAATGCACTAATTTTAAAAACTAAATTTGCACAAATGTATTAATATGTTAAGGAACACAGTTGACGCTGTAAGGAGAATGATTTTTAGTCACACACAGTTTGTTCTTGAAAGTGGCCTAGAGAATTTCAAGTACCTTTGAAATGGCAAAGTAGTCACAGGAAATTTACAGGATAAAAGAATGGGAGAAACCCATGCTGAAGCTTCAGTGTACTACATTATTCCACCTTATATCAACCAGTAAGCCATTGTCTTTATCAAGTAAGCTCAGTTATTGTGTGATGTGGTTATTGCTTCTGAGGAGCTTTAATCTAGCTAGACAAAATTACGTAAACTTTTGGAAAGGTAAGTAACAGGTAGGGACAGTAGATAACATCAACAGGAACGACAACAAAACTGATGGAAACAGTGAGCTCAAAAGAGGTCTCAATAAGATGGGCAAAACTAACTTTCTTAGGGAAGAAATTTTCCAAAATAGGGAAGTAGGAAATGACTCTTGAAGGGTGTCAAAAGTGTAGATGGTAGAAAGGCAAGAGGAAACAGAGTTCACTAGGTACATGATATTGTCAGCAAAACCTTGGAGGAGGAAACTCATGGTAAGTTTAGGAGATGATGAATGTACATGCTGATTCCATGTAACTCTAGACATGCAGTACCTTTATGTATCTGGGAAAGACTTTGCACACACACACCTCCCCTCTCGATCCCCTCTTGACCCCCTTGAGTTTCACCTAGAATTATATTTCTTTGCCATTCCAGCAAGTGAAGGTGGTTGGTGGTGGTATGGAGAACTTGTGATTTTTATGTTAATAATGATTGATACATATTGACTTCTTTCTCTGTATTAAGCATTTTGTGTATTAACTCAAACCTCAAAACAAGTATGCAAATTAGATATTATTATTATCCCCATTTTATAGGTGATAAAACTGAGGTATAATGAAGGTATGTAACTTGACAAAGTGTCACATATACTACACATTTAGGATTACAACTGCAAAGCTCTTGATTTAAAGCACAAACTCACAATATTGTGATGAGTGTCAATAATATTGCCACTTTTTCTATACTCCTTGATATTTATTTGTCTATGGCAAGCAAATGACTACATTATTCAGCTATTTCCTGAATCTTATTATTCTTCTGATTAAATTACATTAGGTGATAGAATATGTTTTCATGAAAAAAGGAAAAATTTGGGGAGTAGAGCTTGTCAGCACTTTAAATGTTTCTTTTTTGGCAAGACTTTGACCAGAGTTTTTACCTTGTTCTGCAAGAAGTCTCAAATCCTTGAGAATAAAAATGGAGAGGGGTTTATGTTACACGTCGCAATATTCTCTTTTACAGACGAGATGAATCTATAACCCATAAACTTAGAGTAACTTACTAAAGTTCACATGTGAGGCCCTTGCAGTAGACCAAAGGCCAAAAGTAAGCCCTTTCAGTTTGATCTTCTCTCGGTGGCCCTTGACCTATGGCACTATGCTTAGACAAAGCACGAACTTGAATTTGATTACAGGAAACATTATCCCTAGGTAATCAGGAAACAATGTATCTAGTAGATTGCTTCAATTCTGTACCTCTTTGCCAACCGACCTCAATGTAAAATACAGCTAGCTATGAATAGCATCTTTAAATCCATAAATTGTCAGCTCATCCTGACAAAACCCAAAATGGCAAAACTTTTATGCGTACAATATCTTCAATAATTTTCTCAGGCTATTTGGAATTCCTTGTTCATCTATGCAAGTCAAATCTTAACCAACTTTATACACAGTATATGTTTGTAAGTGCATCTGTATGACCATTTCAATAGTATGTATTTTTTAAAAAATATCAAGTCATTTGCTATTATAATCATCACTTATCCATGTAACTAAAGAATACTTTGGTGATGAAAAGATAGACTTGAGAAATCTCATGCTTTTTTACCAGCCACTTTGCCTTTGGGTGGTATTTAGTAATGATTCATAAAGGGGCCAACTGCATAACATAGAAGCTCAAAATGCGATTGTGTTTTGAAGGACTCAGGGAAGATTGATCTATTTAAGGACAGACATTTGCATGTTTGGAAATACCAGAACATTTGGTCGTTGTAAATTTCCACTTAGATATTTGGTGTTGTCATATTTAGTTCTTTCTTCTCATGGTGCTGGTTAACCTGTTTACAAAATGATGATTGTTCGTCCTATCTCACACCATTTTTATCGAATTAATAAATCAAAAGGTTTTTTTTAAAGGTAGCCAAGCTCAAAGTGTGATGCTGTTGACATTTTATGAGAATCTGTCATATGTACCTAACTATCAATAAAAGAAATGCTACATCAACTGCAAACTTGTGTTGATTTCTTGGGAAAACAACTCTCAGAATTTGTTTTCATATATTCATATATAATATCATTTTCAGGATCCATGAGGAGCAAATAATATAGTGTGATAAGAAAATTTAAATTTAGTGACAATTTCCAGATGATCCCATGTTGCCTTTAAATAAATGGCACTCTCATCTACTCAAGACAGAAACCAACGTGTAGTCCTTGTCGCTTCCCTTTCCACTTGCCATGGTAGATCATTCAGGTAATCCTTTTGATAGTTTGCTTTTTCTGTTACTCAAACATGTAGACTTGTTTCCATCATCTGTTATAGTAAAGACAACACTCATTTCTCCCCTGGCTTGCTCTGTGGGCCTCTAGCCACAAATATCCCTCTGTGGTTTCAAACCCTTCACTACTTCCCATTGCCCTGGAGATATCACAATTCCTAAAGCAATTTTTGTCCTAGATGCTAGACCCAGCAGTCTGCTCATCAACCTTCTCTTTCTCATTTCTTTGATCAGTACAAGTCATTCATCTTTACCTTTTCTTAGCATTCCCTGTATATCCTCAGCTTTCTCATACACATAACCTTCTGTCCTTCCTTCTTCAGTACTTTCAGATTTATTTCCTCTAGTCTCATCCCATCAGCCATTTCCTCTTGAAAGGCTCCCCCAACCATCACCACCCCTAGAATTACCTTTTCCATGTAGGTGCTTCATGAAATTATGTGCTTACCTCTTATAGGACTTATCACCCATATGGTGATAACTTCCATGCTGGTCTCCTCTATTTTAATATGGAATTCTAGGGCCACACTGTTCAGCCTTATAGCCATACATGATATGTGGCTATTTCAATTTAAATTAATTGATATTGCATACAATAAATTCAGAGCTTGGTATGGTGCTGTGCACCTGTAGTTTGAGTGGCTTAGCAGACCAAGGCTGAAGGATTGTAAATTTGAGGTCAGCCTGGGTAATTTAGCAAGTTCCTACCTAAAAAAAAAAAAATCCCTGGGTTCAGTCCCTGGTACCATACACACCATGCAAATCAGTTCTCAGTTGCTCCAACCACTTCAAGTGCTCAATAGCCGCAAGCAACTAGTGGCTACCCCACAACAGCACAGATGCAAAGCACTTGTATCATGGATAAAGTACCATTGTACAGTGCTGTTCTAGAAAATAACTTCTTTGCTTTGTCAGTCATTTCATCTTCTAGACCAGCAGCTTTTTAAACTAGGATTTGTCATTTGGACCACAGGTCACAAAATATGATTTGAAAGACTATTTTCTCAATTATTCCAAGGATGGTATTTAACAAATATTATATGCTAAGAAAAAAAGTTAATTCATTGTATCTTAGGATATCCAGGGCATTAAAGTTCAATTCTAGCATAAAACTCTGTTTGAGTCAGTCTACAACAACCAGTCACAGGGTTTGGCACAGTGTAATTATCTGATGAATGTTACATGTAGATTTAATTCTATCTGTTTCTACCAAAAGGTGCAGAGTCATGTAAGACATGTATTTTTAGATTCCAAGGGGCCCTTTCTCTAGAGAATATTGTGATTGATGATTTACTTTCATCCCAAGGATAGGAGAATGGCATCACTGAGTAAGATTATCTATTATTTCACTTTCTTTTGATGTTTACACAAACAAGATATTGAAAAGAATTGAGCTTTAATTCAGTGGATAAGGTTAAAATGAAAAATGACCCAAGTAGATACCAGACTTGATAAGTCCTATTTTTTTTCAAGGATTGACAAAAATTTACTGTAAAGATTAATAATTTACTGAGTACCCATTATGCATCAGCACTTTGTTAGGTCCTAGGGTTGTAGAAGGGAACAGGAAGGACATATTCTTAGTGAGTAGCATTAATATAATTATTTTCATTCATTCTTCCTTAGATTGTACCCAAAATAGGAGTGCTCATATTTAGCTACACATTCTAACCATCTAGGGAATTTAAAAAAATACTCATACTTGGGTCTCTGCTGAAAAGGTTCTGATTTAATTGGTGTGGGGTGTGACTGGGAATTGGGATTTTATAAAGGTTCCTTTGAGATTGGAATGTGAAGCCAAAGTTAAAAAGTCATTCACCTATGGGAATATAATCTTAAAATGATCTCAGAAAACCTAGAGCTTTTGTTATTAATAGTTGGTAGCACATTAGAACAAAAAAGACTTTAAAATCATCTCTCTCTGACATATCTTAATTTTGCTTTCTATTCCTCAGAATATAAACCCATACTTAGTTGCTGAGTTGTGTAGTTCTAAAAGCCAGTTCATAACTACGATAAGACCTAACCCAGACTTCTTACTTTAACACAATACCCTGCTTGCTACACTAAACTAAGGGAAATGGAAAATATAATTATCTTCAATCAAGAGACAGTCAGAATCTTCTATGATCATGATTTTTAAGAGTCTAATTTGGGCTTGTTTAAATCCCATAAACTCAAATATTCAAGTATTTCTGATACTCAAATACAAGCACTGTTGATTCATTTCTCTAAAATGTAATTTTTTAAAAAAATACGGATTCATATGAACACATACAAATACACACATGTATTCCATATATATTATATATTATACTGTACAGAGGCTAGCTCAGTTCCCCAGGAATCCTAACAACATTCTTACAGATTCAGACATCAAAGTACATATGTTAAACTCCACACATAAGTAAGAAGGACATTTTGCTTTAAACTTGAATTCCTTAATAGCAGAAATGGTGGTGGGAAGAGAAAATAAAGAGTGTACTGTGCACTCACATTTTCTGTCTCCATTAATTTTATACTTCACAATACAGGTAGAAATTCTAGTATACCCCATGAGAAAGGTTGACATGAAAAATGATTATAAAAGTAACTACCTCTTTTAGTTATCACTGTGTCCTGTTTTTAGATTCTATGCATAGATCAAGAGAATCCATGAACTATGTCAGTCATCTAGTCTATTCTTTATCTGTGTAAGACCACATAGTGAAAATGTGTCTTCTCTTTTTTGAAGACCTCAAAATATAATGAATACCCACACACTTCCTTCAAAATGCATCTCACTGTTTGAGAGTCTACACAGTTGGGAAATTCTTATTTCTAGTCCAAATCCCTCAAGCTATAGTTTAATCTCATTTTCTCTAGTTCCCTGTGGAGAGAGAGAACAGCTGGCTTCCATTCTTTCTAAACTCAAATCCCTTCATGTCCTGAAAGACACCTACCTCTCAGCCTTCTCTTTGCTGGAATGAATCCTAACAGCTCTCCAATCAATAAAATGTCTCTTGGATTCTGCATATTCACAGTCATATCACATATATTTATGTTCATTACATAATATTCACAACAAGCTAAGGCCATGCACAAAAATAAGCAAACACATCATTGTTTTCATGAATGAAGTTACAGATTCAATAAATGACACTAAAAAAATAGTTGGGAATGATAATCTTCCAATAACAATAATCCAAAATTATCATAATTTCTTTTAGGAAGTATTGACAATCTCTTGCTTTTCAAGAGAAGAATTAAAAATTAAATGACTAGGATTCAATTTCCTTTATGAAAACTCCCCCAATGCTGTGCAATGGAATATTCCACTCAGCATTCCACAGCAGGAGCCACCATTACACTGACAAAAATAGATACAGTATTGGAACATTCAGTCAATGGAGTAATCCAATTGTCTGAACATTCTTTTCTGCTTTGTCATTTACATTTTAATAAATCCCAGAATATGTCAAGCTGTATCGAGTTGTACCAAGTGCAGCGAACCACATGCAGTTACCAGATGCATTGAGGGTATCATGCCACGCCGACAAAGCACCCACATTTGGTTTGTGTGTATTTTTAGGTTCCTACATGTTAAATAGGGATGCTCTTTGAAATTAAAAATGAATATTTTGCAAAATTTTTGCTACAATCAACATTCTGTTAGCATATTTAGCTTTCATAAAGGGAGCCATAGAGAAAAGGTTGCTCTGCATAAATGATCTAAGAATGTTGGTGTCTGTTAATCCAAGAACCGCACTACATATACCCAGGAAAAATGCGGAATGTATATTTATTTCTCTGCCAGTTTACTTTCACTTCATTTGGGAGACTCAGATAATCACATTTTAGTTACTTGATGTCCACTGACGCCAAGATTTCAAATAAACAAGTCCTAATGGAGTGTGTGTGTGTGTGTGTGTGTGTGTGTACTTACTATTAACTTAGTCCATGCATACATGGGTCACCAACGTTTCAGCACTTTCAGGTAGTTGTTATTGTAGCACCAGAGAGCCCAGTGAATTCTTAGGACCTGGCTGAGGTGAAATTATGGTATGAGCCTCAATCTGTTGGAGTTCCCAGAGTGGCATGTATGTGTTTAGAAAGAAGGAACATCTAAAGATGAGACTATTCAGATTAATTTGTATTAATAAAAACTGCAAAAAGAAATTGCATGAGACATGAGGCTTAATCTTAGTCTTGCTTAAATGCTTCGTGCCTAATTAAAGGAGTTATTCAAAGTAGTCCATCAGAAAACTGTCATTGTGGGCTTCTCTTTTCAACTGTCTGATTATTATCCTTTAGGGTTAATAATTTCACAAGACCAGAGTTATTTCCTGTAAAATAAAGTACTAAATATCAGGTAAATCTGATTAATGTTAAACGTGTGATAAGCTCAAGGACTTAAAGGAATCTTGAAGAAATTAGTTTCTTTTTTGCTGGTGTTTAGAGCCGTTTAAATGCTTGCCATAGGGATTTTGAACAACCCACCACTATTACTACATGGAGTCAGGTGTTAGGTTGCCGAGACAGAGCCATAGTTCACCTGTACAGAGGTGGAGAAGACGAAAGACAGTAATACTGCAATGCCCAAGTGAGACCATCAACATTTCTCGATTCCCAGAGTTTTCTCTTACTGTGTCCACAGTGTGAAATCTGATAGATTCAGTGTAAAAGTATGATCCAGCCAATACTATAATAATCACAATATCATGAAGACTCTTAGGAAAAGGATACTGTACAACTTCTTCCTTCAGTAGTGGTATCACAATACTTGCAAACAAAGTACTAACTTGATTGTAGGATGGTCAGTTGTGACTTTAGATGACACTCAGTGAACATGAATCAATTAACTAATTATCTCAATGTTAGGGGGAATTTGAGAGGTATGCCAGAGTGTTAAGGTCAAGAAATACATGCTGACAGTTTGGCTTTTGGGAATGAAGGGAATGTTCTAGATCTAATGCTGGTGTTGGGCTTTGTGGCCCAAGATTTTTGTGTTCCCGAAGGTGTCACTATTGCAGCGTGGCCTGGAACTTTCAAGAAGTGGGTTTCATGAGTTCCTTCCGTCAAAGGGGACATGCCCTAAGAAGGATTAAAGCAGTTCTTGTGGAAGCCTAACTCATTCTCAAGCCTACGCCTGGCCCCACCTAGTCTCTATAGCTTCCTGTTTTGAGAGGTGGTCTCTTCCTTCCACACTGTTTCTGCCATTGCCCTGGGCCATGAAGTGATCCCACTGAGAGGGGGACCTCACTAGGGCCTTCCCCATGCAGTTTGGACTTTCAGTCTCCAAAACTGTGAACTGAGGAACTTCTTTTCCTTACAAGGGTATCCTACCTAGACATTTTGTTATACTAGCAAAAAACAGGCAAAGAAATCTATCTAGAATTATTTCCTTTATATTTCTGTAGTTAGCTCTTTGGTAAAATAAGAAACATAGTGATTCACCTGTCCTAACTTTACAAAGATTAAAAAAAAATTTTTTTTTGAGATAGGGTCTTACTGTGTAGTCCAGGCTGGTCTTGAACTCACTGTGTGGTACAGGCTGACAAACTCATAGGAATCCTGCCTTGGTCTCCTGAGTGCTGAGATTGCCACAAAGATTTTGAAAGTAACTATGATAGTGTTTTTAGAAAGCTCCTTGATTACATACCCAGCCTTTTAGATACCAAAGACAGAGAAACAAGCATGAAGTTATTATTAAACATGAATATGATTTTTCAGAATGTGCTTTAGATGCTTATTTCAGCCAATTGTAGGCCAACAGACTGTCAGTGATGAAGAAGCCACAAAGTCCATGTGGTCCAATTCTCATTACTCTCTTGAATTTTCTGTGCTATGATGGACCATCTCTGATCAAGTAATTCCTTGTCTGGACAACCCAAGTGGTTTGACTACTTTGTTCTTATCATGAATCACAAGGACTTCTTCCATTGTTCCTTATTTCACTCTTAGGATATGCAGTGTAAGTCTAGTCTCTTCCATTTGTCAGTCCTACAAATATTTAAAGGAAAAGATTGTGTTCCTCCATTTTCTTTAGTCTCCCTGTACTCAGCATCATCTTCCACCAGATTCCCAAATCATCACTTCAAACCCCTTCACCATCCCCATGAGTTTTCACAGCCCAGTTTATCCAGCTGCCTTGGGAAATGTGCTTCTCTTAGCTGAAAGTAATTTTCTGGATAGGGACTGACAAATGGGAAGTAGCGCATGATGATTATATATATATATATATATATATATATATATTCCTAAGTATCTGATTTCTATGAATTAATTTTCATATTAACCTTCTTAGCAACCATTTAACAGAGTTAACCCGTGTCACATTACTATCTATTAAAACATGCAAGATTGTTTTAGATGTGTAATTGTCAAACACCTTTCTCCTTATTCTTAGATTCAGCCCGTTATTCAGATCCCAACAACTTTTGATGTGATTAAGATAGCTGACATATTAGATATTTCTCTCAAAGTCATCTAATTCACATTTTTGACTCAAACTTTCCCAAAGGAGATCAGAAGCCAACCCGAATGAGTGATTTGCTGAAGTTAGGATTTCAGATATCATTCTCCAAGACTGTCAGTCTGATAAGTATCAAAAAAAGAAGTGAAGTAACTTTGACATGGTTGGTTTTGTTTGTTTGTGGGACTTGATTTCTTATTTATTTATTTATTTATTTTGGCTTTTTCAGACAGGGTCGCACTATGTAATCCAAGTTGGCCTTGAAATCACTGAATAGCCCAGGCTGGCCTCAAACTTGCAGTGATCCTCCTTCCTCAGCCTCTCTAGTGCTGGGATTACACTGGGCTCACATTTACATTTTTATAAAACAACTAATGGTAGTAAGTGGCCATCTAGATAAGTGATGAATAGCAAAGGAAAGTCGATCTGGGATTTGCATTTTTCTCCAGGTAATTCAAAGGGAATGTTTCATAAATGAATAATTGATATCCCTACTATATACACTGATGTTTAACACTGATGTTGAAAACAACTCAATTTTCCTCTTTCTTGTTTTCTTGCTTGCTGGCTATTAAGTTGATAAATAGCTCTCTTTGAAAGAGGAGATTTAGGGTAAGTTGAGTTGGAAATCTTTTATCCTTATCTATCCCACAAAAGAAAAGTAAATGGTATTTTAAAATATACTTTTTTGCTTTCTTACTGTAGTAACAATTCTCTAGGAGAGGAGTGGGAGGTATGTGTGGAAGGTGGGTATGGTCTGGCACCTGTCCATGGGTTTAATTACCAAAATGCCTAAAGAAACTCATAATAAGGCATTTCAACACAATTCGTATTTTAAAAATGAATCGAAATTCATGAGAAAGCAGTTCCACAATCTGGCCCCAGAGGACAGAATTCTTAGCAAAGATCCAGTGTATTGCACTGTCAGATGGCAGTGATATCTAGAAGCATAAAACCCCCTTCCCTGCCTTCCTTCAATCTTTCTGTGCTGAGACTTGGCAATTCTTTCTCTGTACCCCATTCACTACTTCCTTGCTTCTTCCCTCCCTTCCTCTTACCTGCCATCCTTTCTCTTCTTTCCTCTCTCCCTCCCTTCTTTCCTCTCTCCCTCCCTTCTTTCCTCCTCCTTCTGCTTTCCCTCCTGTATCTCCTCCTCCCACCTTCCTTCCTTCTAGCCTTTTTTCTTTCATTTTTTTTTTTGGCATTTCGTTTCAGTTTTTTTTTTCATTGCTTTTCTGGAAATTCATGAGTCTTTCCACTATTTATGAATAATTTAAGAGCTAGTGCTCCTTCAGCTTGGTGCATGGATGTAGCTGTATTTCTCAGGCTATGACCGTTCTTTAAATTTCACCTCTGAGTAAATCCGTGTTAAAATTTCATCTGAGGATACAAACGCATGTACAGAGAAATGTGGGTCTGTCTGCACTCTATTGAGAGAAGAAGAAAGAAGAAAAGAACAAAGAGAAATAAAATAAAAAGAAAAGAAGGGTGGAAGAGGGAGGAAGGGAGGGAGGGAGGAAAGAACGAAGGGAGGAGCCCTTCTCATATGATTCCTATCCTGTCTTTTTTCCTGAATTACTTGAACAATTTCCTCTTTTCCTGTCTGATATCTTTGACAAGGGAAAAGATTAAACATTTAAAGGCCTATCCAACCCTTCATTCCTGGTCCAGTGGTTAACATTACTCAAGTGTTTCTTAAAGTAAACTGAACCTCAGAATGACCCTGGAGAGGCGGTAAGTCACGGGCTGCAGGGTGCCGTCCCCACGTGATTCCACAGGTCTCGGATAGAGAGCGGGCACTGGCATTTCTAACAAGCTGCCACGGCTGCTGCGGGTCCTGGACTATACTCTCAAAACCATCGTTATAATTCTAAGCCATCATTTCTCCTCCCACAACCTTTTTTTTTTTCAATGATATAAAAGATCCTAGTTCCTTTAGCCATCTTTAAGATCATCTATTTCCAGAAACTCTTAATCACCAGTGTGGTTGTTCTTTGAAATGTTTGCTAATCCATCTTTATCTGAATGGTTACAATTGGATACTGGACTGTGGCTAATTCTGACATAATAAAAATAACAATCCCTTCTACTTCTGTATTTTCCCCAAAGGATCAGAACAGCACTTTATTATCTATTATCTTGTTTGTCTGCCTCATATCCATGAGATATTATCTCATTTTCGTAAAGGAGTCATTGGAAGGAAAAGATATTGAGCAATTACCATGAAGATATGCAAAACAAGACTTGAACTCAGTTTTCCTCACTCTTAGTTCACAACTCTTTCTGAATTCTCCCAGGATTTGTTTGGTTTTTCAAATCCAAACTCTAGTTCAGGCCACTGAATCAAGATGATTTTCTTTGCTCTATTAATATGATATCAAAAGAAGAATTAAAATTACTCAGTTTTGAGTCCAAACTGTTATTAGTTGTGCAGATACAAAAACTAAACCAAATCTAAAGAATTCTGCTCAAACAATATGAAAAGCTAAATCTCTCTTAACTGGGCCTTTATTTGTATAATTGAAAATAATTTCTTTTAATTATGATCCCAGTTTTGTCTTTCAGTTAACTAAGCATATTAATTTGGAGGCAGTTTGTTTCCAGATTTTATTTCCTGTAGTAAAACAGCTTTCTATCTCACTCTACAAATTGTTTATAATATTATTTCATTTTTTCCAAATTTGCTATTTATTAGGGATTTGTATATTAGGAATTAGGATTTTATATATACATTTCCAAAAAGTGAAAATGAAAGGTTAGACAGAAAGCAGTTTCTTAATACACTGACTTTATTATTTATATGATCTCCAAGTCCTTTAGCTCCTTATACCTCACGACCTTCTCACTTTTTCTTACATCTCATCTTGTCTTCCCATCATGACAAGAAAATGAAGAGTTTGTCAGTTCATGAAAGCATAAAACTGGATTAGATTGGTTTGTAAGAGTCCTATTGTTTGTCCCTAAACCATTGTTGCAAAAACGAAGATTCCAACTGTTCGACTGACACACAGATTGCCATCAGCAAGGTATGACAAGGACTCTTACTTATTACCACTGACGAAATAAATAATGCCAACAGACTCAGTATCTTTCATCCAAATTAGACTAATCAAATCAATTTGAATTGTTAGAATGTGTTATATCTAATTATATATAAATCTGCCTTATAGTCACTTACCTGCTTGCCCAAAGCAATGTAATGCTTTGTGCTAAACAAATAGTTTAAAAAATTATAGAACTGACTGAAAAATATTTTAATTGGTTGTTACATATTTTGTTCTTCATTTATTCAGCAAACATTCATTGTGGACCTACTATATCCTGGGAATACTAAGATGAATAATACATGATCCTGGTTCTCAAAACACTTACTTAGTACGGGGAAACAGTTTTGTAAAGACTTGCTAATACTAAAGAGCATTCAGTTCCAGGAAAACTAATGGTAAACATTCTAAATTGTAGCATAGGGAGGAAAAAGATGAAGAGACTGGGGAAAATATCTAGAGGACAGTAATAGAGGAAATTTGAGATCACATAAAGGCTTGTATCTAATGCCTTCCAATGACATTCTCTACTGAATTCAGGTTTTAGATTAAGCCAGCATCAAGAGGATGGTGGCCTATGTAGGAATGGTGAACAGTGTACTGCAAAGTCAAACAGAATGGCTTTCAGATTATGGAGGAAGTTGAGTAACCTGTGACCCCATTCCATCTGTTCTCGTGAATATTATAGCTAGAAAACTAAAAATACACTTGCACAAGAATCAGTGGCAAGGGGAAAACAGTCACATTCTTTGAGCTATGCTTCTACTCCTAAGGCAGTCCATTTGCTTAGGTAAGACGTCTATTTGTTTATATAGCAGCATGGTTTGACTGGTCCACATTTAGCTGAATACACATAGCAAAGATGCACATGGATCCACCCATAATTTCCTTAAACAATGGTATTTGCTTGGTGGCTAGCTGGGCTTATTTGAGATCACAGTCCACACAATGAGGACAGACCAGTGTTTGTGGGGTAGGAATTAACTGGCTTATATAAGGGTTCAACTTATGACCTCATTAACACTGAGCCCATATCAGCTGATTATAGTGACAAAATGAGTAAAAGAATTATTTTCTTGGTTTCACTTCTCAATATGTTCTTTTAAAAGGCTCAATCCCAACCTAATATGCATAAGTGAAATGCTGATTTTGAGACCTGACCCCACTCAAAGTATGCGATAAAGGACTTCTTCAGACCTTTAATACATGTTTACAGTCCATTGACAGCCAGGTTAACCCCAGAAGTCAGATGACAATCCTCTTCAAACTAGTGCCAAGAAAAACTTTAGAAGTAGGTTTTGAAACTTTACAAAAAAGTTGTATAAAAACAAGTTCTTAAATCAGCCATTTTTACCTTTTTAAACATAGATTCTATTTGCAGCCCTATTTCCCATTTTGCATTTTTCAGGATATTTTGCAGTGATCGTTGTCTTAGTCTTAGCTGGTGACTATGAGTAATTCACTGTTTCATCTGATTTGTTGTTGTTCGTAAAGTTGCATTATCAAGAACTTTGAAGGTTTTGTTTTAAGGCTCTGAAAATTGGCTTTTGTGGATGTGACCTGGTTGGAATTGAGACATTGCTGAATTCTGATTGTCTCGTTTGCTTGTGGTCCGAATGTTATTCAGTGATGCCCTTTCACAAAAGCATGGCATAAGGTAACCAGGCACAGCATAAGCTGATTTCTCGTATGTTCTTCATTTTGTTTGTAGTTTATCTTCTCTTTTTCTTGCATCTGGTTAAACATCTGACCGTGTAAAGTTCCATGAATACTAAAGAGCAAATGCCCCAAATATGTCTGTTTCTATTGTATGATCGATGTGAGTGACTCCTTTGTGAATAAAATGCTTGTCCATACAACAACTTGGATTAGGTTGGGAATTGTTTATTGGAAGGTGGCACTGGTCCTTTCACAGTTGAGGCCCTGGTTGAGCCTTATTTGTGAGGTTGGATAGGGTTTTCTCCAGCATTCTTCCAGCCCTCAGCTCTCTCACCTGTCTCCTCCCCTTAGGGCCTCCGACTCCCTCCCGGTACCTATTAGAGAATATCTGAAAGATTAATCCTTCTTGAAGGTATTATTTAATAAGGTGGGTTCCTCCCTTGGGTATAAGTGCTTTAATAAAATAACTTTGCAGACAGAAAAGACTTAACAGCTCAGAGAAGAATTATCCCCTGATAGATATTTGACATCATGGCAGACATGTAGAGGTGAAGGTAAGAACCCAGACTAAATCACTTTTATTCATGTTTCTTAACACCATTTACCTGGAACATACTGTCAAGCAGAGACCTTTTATACTTATAACATCTACTCTTTCTCCTCTCAGTAATCTGGATACTCAGTAACCTCCTGTTTCTTCCAATTGCTTTTAAATTCAAACCCACTGAAATTTATGTGGACACATTACTGGAAACAGGAGTTTTTGTGTTTCCACAATTGTTTTGTCAGGAAAGCTAGATAACTTTATGCAACCCACAATGGGAAGTGCAGAAAATATGTTACATTTCTAGAATATACTCCAAGACTCTTAGAGCCCAAGGACGCCGCTCTGTAAACAGCTCACTGTGGATGTGGAATTGTTAATGCACTGTCTCAAAATTCTTGAAGTGCTCTCTGTCTCCTTTTCAGTTCTTAAAATATTAGCGGCTCCGATGGACCCTAGAGGTAGCCTATATATTCTACCTGCCTTCTTCTTCTCCAAGTGTAACCTTCAACCATCCATAAGTTCAAGCACAACCAGCTTTACAAATAGGTACCTAGCCAGATCCAAAGATACACAGACACTAACCCCAAGCTTAGCTTTTAATTCCGTCTAACCTCTACTCTCCTTTATTTTGTCCCTCCATCTCCCCAACAAGCAACAAAATTACATTTTTCCAGAACCTAGAAGCAGATGTACATTTTCTCATGCAAGGCCAAGTGAGGGGTTTCCTTTTAGTCAAAATTCTTTCCTTAAATTCTAAATCCAAAAATGTAAATGAAATATGTTTATATTTCATAGGATTTCATAGGTTTATAGGATTTATTTGCCATGTCTAGGATGGAGATTGATGGCATTCTCAAGTCCCTCATTTTTGTCTTGTATTTATTATTTAGTCATTGAGCTATTTCCCCCACTCAACCTTATCTCTTTCCTCCTTTATTATGCTATTTATTGGGCCATCCTTCTTACTGTCTGCCTACTACGTTTTCAGAGTACACTGAACACTATTGAATTAGCATGAATGCTAAACTTCTTCTCATCTTCGTCTAATCTGAGAAACTGATTACAAGGTACAATGCCTTTGGTGGCCATTCTATTCAGCCCCCTCTCATCAAACCACTGCTGTACCCATGAGCAATTGCTGTCATCATTTTAAGTCTAACTAGAAAAAGAAGTTCCTTGAGAAAGCCTTCTATGACCTCTCTCCAATTAGATCTTGTCCTTTCGTATTCTCATAACTTGCTGTAATGTTTTTCTTTATAACTTTCATAGTTTGTAGTTATAAATTTGGGCAGTGAGCTGCAGGGAACACAAATATATATGGTTCACTCACCACCGCTTCTCTACCTCTTAGTTTATTACCTGGTTCATAACAGGTATTGATAAGTGCTAATTCATGCTTCTATTATTTTTCCTAAAACTAAATTTTATGATCAGCCTTGACTTTATTATAAAATCAAAGGAATATGTGATTTACTTTTTTTTCCTTCATTTATTTCATGTATCTGTCCAACAAATAATACATACATATTGCATGACTATTATGTTTAAAACCCCTCTTAAGCAAAGCTGAAACAGTTGAAAACTTTGTCCATTGAAGGAAAAATATCATTTGTTCAAAACAGGGCAAAATAAAAGGTAGATCATAAGAAGCAGGGAGATCTACCTTTCTTAAATGGGAAAGGGATCAAGAGATAGAAAAGGAAAGGAAAAGGAGATGAAAAAAGAAAATATGTGTTATGTACATGGACCAACTCCACATAAGGAATGTAAATATTACATATTGCAAAGGTATACTAACAAAATAGATTTTTTAAAAAAGAAATTGTTAAGTGCCCAGAAAAGCTTGAGATTATTTACATCGTGGAGGATTAAAGAAAACTTAAGAGAAAAGAAACCTTTGGCCGAGACTTGAAAGTTACAAGAACTTGGATAGGTGGTGATCGAAAAGAGTAGTGTTCTAGATGCAGGAAAGAGTGAGGCCAGAGGTTGATGTTTTTCTTCCAAAAGTGCCAAGTGCATGTGTAGGACAGAGCCAGTTCCTTAGTGACCTTGAATGGGAGAGAATGTTGGCAGTAAAGTCTGAATACAGATCTTGGAAGAACTTGCATGCTGGTTCTAGAAGCTTATGTTTTATTCTTAGGCTAGTGAAGCCTGTGAGAATGATCATCTTATCTGAATTATAAATTTGGAAGATTAACTCAACACCCCAGTGTCTCAGCGTTAAGCTATCTTTTGACCTTGGTATCTTCCATCATAAATGTTGGGTTTTCCATTTCTTAATGTCCTAGAGCAGGAACTTTAACCCTTGCTGCTCTGAGCTGGGGTCAACTGCTAAGTGTCCCTGATGCACATTCCCTGAACTTTGAAACTCTGCTTAGCATTTGCATGCTAACTATTTACACTTAATCTTGGTCTTTTAAAATGTATGGCCATTTTATTTTATTTATTTTTGGTGCGGGGATCGAACTCATGACTGCATACTTGCCAGGCAGGCGCTTGTGCCACTGAGCTAAATTCCTGGCCCTGAATGGTCATTTTAGATAAAATTTGTCAATCCAGGTCATCTTATTTGCATTTTTTGCTGAAAAAAATAAGGCTAGTAATTGGCAAAACTGACTTTCAAGCCCACTTGTTTTCTGTCATAGATTCACCATCTTTCTTAACTTCAGAAAAAAAATTAATACAAATCAAACCCCAACAGTTAATTTGTCAAGTCCTCTTTAGATGCATACTCTATTCAAGTTGCTTTTATGGTATTAAATCATTTGCTGAACAGAGGTCTGTATACATCATGAACATATGAGGCAAGTATCTCCCTTTTACAGATGAAGAAATTGCGAAAAGAGGATATAAGTAACGTGCTGGTCACACAGCTAACAAGTAGAAGAGCCTGCATAGAAACCAGCAGTCTGACTGGAGCCTGGGCATTGCTATTGTGCTACTGCTGGTTTCTAAGGAAAAAGATCTCCATATGTAAATGCTCTAAATCCACTCTCCCATGTATGATAGTTGCTTAATAAATGTCCAAATATCATTTCCATCTTTGATTTCAGCTAATACTGTGTGTGCCTATTTCACCATCTGTAATCTGTTCATCAGATGCTCAGACATAGGTGGTCATGACTAAATTAATGGCTCTGCTGTTGAGCACTTATGTTTGGTTCCTCACTTTCCATGCCAGTCTTTCCAATCACACTGAGCCTTCCCTGTTCTGACAAATGGCATTTTCTCTTCTATATTTCCGAATGGCATGATCTTTGAAACAGGTCCACATAGTACACCTTGGGAACAGTATTTTGTAGACTTGTAATTCCTGTATCAGGATTGTATGGATTTCTAAAGAATACCCAGAAAAAGTCTTTCATAATGGCAAGCAACTCAGAAAAAAAAGTAATTGAAAGAGATTGAATTTTAAAAGGAAAGAATAATAGTTATTGTATATCTACTAAGTTATGCCAGACACTAGATATTTTCACACATGTCTTTAGGAGTCATAATGATTGTTTGAAGAATTTTCCTTCCATTTTACATTGGAGAAATCTGGCTCAGAAAAGAAAAGATGCCCATGGTCCCTACCACTAAGTGATGGAATGACAGTACAAACGTACATGCGTCCAAATTCAAAGCTCATCCATTTGATTAACAAGTATTTACTGAGTGCCAACAATGAGCCAAGTATGCTGTTAGGCCCTGGGGATACGTCATGTAAGTAAGTGGGCTTGGCCCTTATCTGTAAAGCACTGACAATGAAAAAATAGATAACTATACAAATGACAACATGAAGTGTCACAAATGCTGCAGTGGAGGAATTGCAATGAACTCCTTTTTATTCCAAAGATAGTAAAAAGTGAAAATCTCACACTTTTAAAGGAATGTAGATCGTAGGTAACGAAGCAATTATTCTCTTCCCTTCAGTCTTCATTCCTCATCTTTTTGCTTTTAAGTTATTTAGTTTACTTGAACTAAGAGTTTTAATGATATGTGAAGTACCATGATATCTATTGTTAAAAACTTAAAAAATACAAAGCAGTATATAGTCTTAGACCAAGAGAAGATTAACCAGAAATGACAATGGTAATTTGCAGTATATATATATTAGAAAATTCTAGGAAAGGCTCATGAGAGGGTCACTTTCAGCACACTAAGCTCCCTTTGCATGAATGACACATCAAGCTCCCTTTGCATGAATGGCTAGGAAACCCTGGCTATCCTGAGATGCTGCTTTGGTGATGGTAGCGGCAGACCGTGGACTGAGAGGACTTTGTGCCCTGGTCTTGTTTACAATTTGTCTGAGGCTTCTTGAGCTCAGCCCAGCCAGATGGACTCTTCCTCTCAAATATCAGACCTGATCTTTTCAAATAAAACAGTACAAAGCACATTAAAAGCTTTGATCCAACTGTTTACTTTGCATTTGTGTGCGTTGAGGGAAATGAGAACAAAGAAAGGATTTATTAGGCCTTGCTGTGGGTGGCCAGTGCAACCACTGGACATATTAGAGGAAAATTGGGAGTACTCTGTCCCAACACATATTGGACACTTGTTAGCACTTAGACACCTTATGTTCTCGCTAACGTCTGTTGTCTTTCTCTGAGGGCCTCTTTCCACATTTCAGCCTTCTTGTCCATCAAGGGAAAGTTCCTGAGATGGAAACCTCTGCTTTCTCTGACTTGAGGCAGGTTGGAGGCGGATACTTTTCGTTAGGATTATCCTGAAAAGAAGTTTCTCAGCATCTCTTGGTGATTCCACTTCCTTCTTCATAAGCAACATCATATTTTTACCCACTTTGCATGAGTGAGTTCCTTGTTCTGCACTGAACTGAAGCAGGTGTATGCCTCTCCGGCACACACTCACACACCATACACACATTTGTACTATGTAGATGAAAAAATGGAGCTCGCATGCTTCTATTTTTCTTTTTTTGCTCAGCACAAACAATGACCATGTGGTGGATTAAAAACTGAGAGTCAACTTAAACACAGCTGAATTCAATCAGTGTGGTGCTGAGTATAGAGGGTCCACTTGAGGACTGTTGCCAGCATAAAAAGGAGAAGTGGAGAGAAAGAGAGTAGTGTTGTGGGTTCTATGAGAGTTGTTTGGACCTGTCTGTTCTTTTGGAACTGTTAGTTCTCCTGGAGGAGATTGTGGAGTTTCTTCCCTGATATGAACTTGACTGTTCTCATCATCAGAGGAGCTCGGGACCTTGTTGCTGAGAATGGTTCACTTTGGGGCAGCTCTGGTTCTTAACTTGAGCATCACTTCCTGGCTCAGGAGGGGAACATATGTGCTGTTTAATCTCCAAGGGAAGCTTGTCACACTGGCTTCCTGATATATACTTGGGTGTTGTCATCGTCAGAGAAGCTTGGGACCTCACTGTTGCTGAGGATGGCTGTGGTATTTTTCGGGGGAGCCCTGGTCCTTATTTTGAGTATTGTTTCTTGGATCCAGTGTAGAACCCTCATCCTACAGGCACAAATCCTTCATCCTGCTGGCATAGACTTTCTGGCTTCCACCACTGACCTTTGGGCCTTCCCAGTGCAGATCCATGAAACAGACTTGCATGAGTTATTGCCATGGACTCTAGGCCTCCAACTGGACTCGTGAGGGGCATTGTCATGGGTTCTAGATCTTCAGATGGACTCATGCAGGACATTGCTATGGGATCCAGGCCCTCAGCTGGATTTCCTTGGGTCTTTAGTGTGTGGACAGATTTCCTGTACTTCTTGTATTTAACTTTTGGGTGACTATCATAAATAATAGTATGAATTATGTGTCCTGTATGTAATTGTTCTCTTTGTAATCCCTGACTACAATAGACCATCTCCGAGGAAAACTGCAACAGACATTTTCAAGATCAAGTAAATAAAAAGAAATTATATGGACAGACTATACAAGTCAGGGCCCTTCTTTTACTTGAGAATAGGATACAGTAAAAAACAA
>RJWT010006296.1:0-29382 GCA_004365215.1 Cuniculus paca
TGACATCTTTTTGAAAATTGGAGGTACCTAAATTATAACACTTTGTGAGTGTCTTTTTTAATCTTTTGTGCATTAAAGTTATGTCCAAGTGAATTTTTAAGGGTTGCAAAAAATACATGTGCATGTATAGAGGGGAGAACGATTTGGGAAGTAGCTATATATCTCTCTTTTTAAAAATTTAATGTCTACTTCATGAATTCAGATTGTTGAACAGATTGTCAAGCAGTTGGAACATAGGCCTAGGTTGTGAACCATTTGAATAAGCCTCCTAAGTACAGTAGGTTATACAGTCATTCCTGGAGATTGTAGGAAAGGATTTCAAATAGCACCATCTGTTAGAACCACCACCCTGAAAATATTCTCCTAGCCAATTATCACTTCAGAACACCACAGGAGTCACTCCACCTGTGTTGGAACAACTTGGCTGCAATCTACAGTCACATCCTGGCTCTAGCTCTGTAAACCATGGCTTCCATAGGAGCCCATTCATATGGAGTTGATATTTCTTGAAATATCAATGGTGGGTAAAGTTATGTGTCTGATGGGTACAATTACATGTCTACCTACAGAATGCCCCTGGCCACCTCACACTGAATAAGCCTTTAAGCTTTCCTTTTTTGTCAAGCTCTTTTTTTTTTTTGCCAGGATCCCAGTTTTAACCTAACTCCTTTCTCATCTCTCTAAGCTAAGAGCCTTCCACATGTTTCTCCCAGCCAGATAGCAACTGAGGCTGATCAGCTTCATTCCTTCTTTAGCCAGCCAACGCAAGGATCAGAAGCATAGATACTCACAGGTGCCAGGCAGGTTACATCAATGAGGGAAAAGACAGCCAGACATATGCTACCAGAAGTGCTTGACAGTTGGGAGCCAGAAAATGCAAGCTTCATCTAAAGGGGCAGCCACTGCTGCATCCCAGGAGGTTGTCAACATGCAGAAAGGTGAGACTGGTGTGGCCAAAATAGTCAAATTATTCAAATGCATATGAAATCAGCTTTTAAATATTGGCTTGATTTTTTTTCTGAAATTTTGGGCCAAGCAAAACATCATAATCTAGGCATTTTGTGATAGTCAAAAGGCCTTTATTCAGGTTTGAATGGCACTAAAATTATCTTAATATACTTACGTAAAACAGGGATCTCAAAAAGATTCCTGCTTTGTTTCCTCTTCTTGAAACAATTTGGGAGCTTCAGCAGGTGTAGGCAGTGTCTGAGGCATTAGTCAAACAAGGATCATAGGCTGTGTGCCAGTATGTCCAGCTTACACCTGCTATTGTTTCAACCCATTAAACTCTGCAACAGGCAGATAAAAGGGTTGCAGGTGTCATTGCCAACCTTACACGGCTGAGTGTATGCTCGATGTTGGCACTACTCTTGGGAATCTATCCCAATTTCCCAGATCATCTAGAAGTAAATGTAAGAAACTCCACTTGTTTTAGAGAAAAGGGCCTCTGAGCAGGACCAAAAGGATATGGTCAACAATAACATAAACTTATTTCCTGTCTAGCTCAGCCTTTTTGGTAGAGATTACAAGTAGCCTACTATCTGTCTATGCTCTGCTTCTCCCTTAGTAACAGAACCCCAAATTTTATCTAGACATATTTACTGTTTGGCAAAACAGACTAAATTTCCCAGCCTACCTTGCAATTAGTAATTCTCTGTGACTCAATTCAGGCCTGAGAGATGTATTAGGAAGGATTGTCTGGGATCCTTAGGAAGGAAAGTCTTCTGTCCTGACTGGAAAGCTGATATGACACTGGGAATTCCCGGAGTATTTTTGGGAAAGGATCTCAATATATTCCTGAAGTTGGCCTTGAATTCCTGGGCTCAAGTGATCCTCTCACCTCCCTAGGAGCTAAGATTACACATGTGCTACTAGATCCAACTGGTAGCTATCTTGAGTCATGAGTTGACCTTGACAATGGAAACCATGTGTTTAAAAAATAGATAACAAAACTAAAAGAAACTGGGTCCTTGATGATTTTGCAGAATTATGATGCTACTTTCAGACTTCTTTTAATTAACAGAATAGAATAAACCTTTGTGTATTTAAGCTACTATTTGGAAAGAATCTGCAGTACACACAGCTGAGTGTGAATGTGAAGAAGTATCGTTTCTCACCTTTCCTGGCCCATCTTTCCTTTACCTAATCCTGTTTCCTCTTAAACTCTTGTTATGAACTAAATTCACATATGCTCTAAATTTTTCTATCACTCTTCCACCTTAATCAGTACATACCATTTTCTTTGATGATACAAATTTGTTCCTAAGCCATGGTAGTGAGTTCCTTTTTGCCCTGTCTGTTTAGCTAGCAAAGCTCACAGTTACTTGACCAACTGCATTTTCCTCTTGTCTCTGGAGACTAACTGGAGTGCACAACTGCTCAGGTATGAAAATTGTGCTGCTGACCCTTCATCACTAACACATTTTGAGAAAGTATTTTTGTCACTTTTCTACCTTTGTCTCTTCTCACAAGCAGGTAGTATGATTGCCTGGAAAGATTGAAGGCTGACTCCACAAAAGAGTTAAAGTAAATAATTCAACTGATGATAGGAGCCACTGCCTTGGCCTTTAATTAGCCCTGTGCCTTAACCTACAGAAATAAGTAGCCTTAGACATCCACTAGAATACTGGCATTTTAGCTAGTTTGAATGACAGGACCCTGAAGGCAAAACAATTCCTGTGGAGAGTCTGCATTTCTGCTTGCTTTTACTTTTGTAGTTCAAACAATTCAGTTTTGTCAGGCTTCAAAGTATAGTTTAAAAAATATTTTATAACTAGAGTTAATGGACCTAGGGATATCTCTAGCATCTTAGCAAAAGGAAACATGGGGTATGTGTCCACATTCTGCAGTGGCTTTAAAAAAGATGAAGCTATAATTATATTTGTGATTTCTTTGTAATGAAGCTTCCACAACTTTCTGATAGACAGAGTAAAGCTCGATGGTGTCTTAAGCTCTTTGGAGAAGATACCTAGAAGGGGGATAGCTGGGTCATATGGAATGTCTAATTTTAGTTCTTTGAGAAGTCTCCATACTGATTTCCATAATGGTTGTAATGAGGGGGGGAGCTGAAAGACTTCTTTCTGGAACATTCTGGGGGATGTACATAGCCAAATGGGTCATTGGTCATGGTTCAGTTAAAGAGAACAGAATTTACTCTGGCTATTCTAAGAAAAACATTTTAATCAGATAATTAAATGACTTTTCATTAGGGAGCGCTGATGAAATACCTCTAAGTTCAGCCTCCAGAATTAGTTCCCAAGGCGCACCACAGAACAGGGCTGACAGAGGAAATGCTGCCTCTTATGAGATCAAGAAGCTGCCTGCCACTTGGGATGCTGCCAGTTCCACAACCACAGTGCACTGCCACAATGAAGAAACAAACACCAGCAGGAAAGCAGCTGAATTATGTAACCACTGTCATCTAGGGGCCACCCAAGCAAAAAGCTGCCCCTGCTGCTACTGCCGCCAGATCTTAAATCATGCAACTCCTGCTATGCTCTTCACTACCACAGCTCATACCCACACCCTGCCTCTTAACACAACTAATGACTGGACCCTAGGATTGGTGCCAATGCTGACAGCAAAGCAAGGAAACAACCCATGGCCAAGGATGTCAGATGAAACAGCAGAAGTCAGGATGTGCTTCCTTCTACATATCATAACAGTGCATTTGGTCACATGTTAATTCAGACATGTGTCACAGGAATCCCAGAAAGAATTCACCTAACAGACTAGAACTTTAAGCACATTCATTACCTAATCTCCAAGGAAGTCTAAGAGATATTTCTAGCTTCTTTAGGACCAAAGGGTATACCAGTAGGAAATTGAAATTGGTGTTGAATGGGCATGATGTATAACCAGAATAAGTTCATGCCTAACATCATATTAATAAGCATGTATCAATATGTACATGACACTAAATGTAGACTGGAGAGCCAATAACATTTGCTAAGAAATTCACTGAACCAGGATCTTCAGTTTTTACACCCTAAAAGATATAATATCTAGACCATTGTACTTTTTATACTACCATTCAATGAACCACAGACAAGCAGATACTGCATGATTCTTACTGATGAGACTAATGATTCTTGTAAGTGTTACAGAAGGCTCTATAAGATTTTAAGAATCTTAATAACTAAGAAAAGAATGCAGTACAAATATGAATACATAAGAGTTAAATGACAGAAAAACTGAAATAATGTCCCAAACCAAACCTTGAAAGTTGTAATTACTTGAGTGACAATTTAAAAAGAAAATGAGGGAAAGTAAGTATACTTTCAGCACCCCCAACTATCAGAAACACTATTTAAGTGGCACTGACCTCTTCAATTTGAAAGTAGCAAACTTTGAAATAGCGCAAAGTGAACAAAAGTTGATGTAGGGATCAGAAACACCAAGGCACACTATTGAATACTATGAATTGATTTTTCAAACCAATGCTGAGATGTCAAACAACCCTGAAAAATAGACCAGGACATTCATTTTATTATTTTTGATACTAAAATTCATACACAGTCATTCTCAGTGACAACAAGGTCCCAAGTGCCTCTGATAATAACAGCCAAGTTCATGTCAGGGAAGCTAACATGACAAGTTCCAACAGGAGAACCAATAACTCCAAACAACAACACTACTCTTCCTCTCCAGGTCTCCTTTTTATGCTGGCAACAATTCTCAGGTGGACCATCTACACTAAGCACCATGCTGATTCAGTTCAGCTGGTGTTAAAGTTGACCACCAGTTTTCAATCCACACACCATCAATAGTATATAAGCACACCTTTTCCTCTACCCTCTCATCAACATGTTACTTTTTTCTTTTGGGGGTGGTGGTGGTGGTGGTTGTTTAAAGAGCCATTCTAATTGGGGTGAGATAGTATTTCATGGTCATTTTGATTTGCATTTCTGATTTTTTTTTTTTTGTGGCACCAACCAGGGATCGAACCCATGACCTTGCACTTGCCAGGCAGGCGCTTAGGCTACTGAGCTAAATCCCCAGCCCATGATTTGTATTTCTGAAAGGAATAATAAAACCAAACATCTTCCATATATTTATCAGCTAGTTGTACTTTTTCTGAGAAGTGTCAAATTATTTGACCATTTTTCAATTGGATTGTCTTTTGAAATGATTTTTGTTCAAGGTCACAGTAAAGGCTTAAATTGGATCTTAGGCCCACTTTTCAGCAGCATTTGAGGAGGCTGTCCCTTCCTCTGTGTATGTTCCATTTCTATGACAGCTAACTGATTGGGGCAACTTGTAAGGAACACCCAACCAAACTGGGTCAGCATAGTTCTGGGTGTGGTTGAAGGAATTTACTGAAGACAGAAGACCCACCCTGGGTCTGAGTGAGAGCAACTAATAGGCTTGCCACTTGAATGGATTAAAAGAGAAAAGAAGAACGAGTTGCTTGTTTCTTTGGAAGAGCTCCAGTGTTTACCACCTTCACCTTGAATGTCTTCTCCTGGCTTCCAGCACAGATCCTTCTGCCTTCTGATACAAACTCACAGGGGGACAAGCTCCAGGCCTTTGACTGGAACCTTCAGATCCCCAGCATGTAGACAGACCTTTTGCACTCTTCCACACCTGACTCTGTGGGTGGCCATTGTAAGCCAATCTTGTAAATTCTTATATATTTATATATCTTGCATTAAACCTGTTTCTCTAGTAAGCTCTGACTGATACAATCACCTTCCTCAAGATTAGTTTTATGCAAAGGTATGGGTTTATCCATGTGATCTCTACATTATTTCATTGGTCTATGTGTTGGTCTTATGCCAGTGTCATGTTGCTTTGGTTACTATGGCTCTGTAGTATGTCTTGAAATCAGTTAACATGATACCTACTGTGTTGTTCTTCTTACTCAAGATTGCTTTGGCTATTCAGGGTCTTTTGGGCTTCCATATGAATTTTAGTATTTTTTTTTAATTTTGTGAAGAATATCTTCGGTATTTTAATGGGAATTCCATTGCATATATAAATCACTTTGGATATATATTTAATAACATTAGTTCTTATAATCCATGAGCATGGAGAGTCTTTAATTATATCTTCTTCAGTTTCTTTTTTTTTTTTCCTTCTTCAGTTTCTTTCATCAATGCTTTGTATTTCTCATTGTGGAGGCTTTTCAGTTCCTTGGTTAACTTTATTTTTAGGTACTACTGTATTTTTTTGTACAGACATTCTGAAAAAGACATTCTATCCACTAGTTATACACCTTAAGCCATTTACTCTGTAAAACAGTATAACTGTGATGTGTTTTCGTTGATTATTTTTTGGATGATTTTTCAATTGATGAAAGTGGATTGCTCAAATCTCCTTGTATAATTGTATTGAATTTTGATCCTAACTCTCCTTGAAGGTTTAATAGTGTTTGTTTTATAAAATTGGATGTTCCAACATTAGATGCAAATAGATTTATAATCAATGTATTTTCTTTTTTACTGATTTCTTGACCATATATAATACACTGATTTATAATCAATGTATTTTCTTTATTGATTTCTTGACCATATATAATGACCCTCTTTGTCTCTTCTTACAGTTTTTGTCTTAAAAGTTTATTTTATCAAGTACAAGTAGAACTACTCCTGTTTGCTTTGGGTTTCCATTTGCTGGGAATATAATTTTTCATCCTTTTTCTTTCAGTCTGTGTTTGACTTTACTACTGAAGTGAGTTCCTTAAAAGCAACATATTTTTCTGTTGTTTTGTTGTTTTTGTTTTGTTTTTCTTTTAATTCATGCAGTCTGCTTATTCAAATTGGAGAATTTAGCCCATTTATTTTCAAGGTTAGTATTGATAGGTAAGGATTTATTCCTATCATATTGCTGATGTTCTTCTATTTAAAAAAAAATTCTTGTTCTTTTTCACTTGTCTATCTTTGTGATTCCATGGTTTACTGTATTGGTAATTTTTTTGTCCTTTCCATTTCTCTTTTGGGTATCTGTTCTTCTAGTAGAATGCATCCTTTCATGATGGTTATTTGTATTTCATTTCTGAAAGTAGGAATACCTGAAGCATCTTTTTAAAGTTGCCCTGGTACCCATGAACTTCCTCAGTTTTTGCTTGTTTTGGAAGGTTTTTATTTCTCCTTCATTTCTGAAAGACAGCCTTACTGACAGTAGTATTTGTGGACTGTTATTTTGTTTCAGGACTTGTAATACATCATTCCAAGGGTTTCATCTAAGAAATTTTCTGTGACATTGTTGAAGATAGACATAAATATGACCTAGAGTTTTTCCCTTGCAGATTTTAAGGTGATTCTTTTTCTTATACTTTTTAGAGTTTACACAGTGCTGTAGTGAAGATCATTTCTGATCATGTCTATCTGAGGTCTTATAAGCCTCCAGTACATGGATTCCATATCATTCCTAAGACTAGGGAAGTTTTTCATTATTATTTCATTGAATAGGTTTTCTATGTCATTAATATTTTCTCCTCACCTTCAGGTATTCTGAACATGTGGACAACTGTCCATATTAATCTTGTTAGGTTGCTTAATTTAAAGCATTTCAAATATCTTGAATGTTCTTTTCACTATCTTCCTTCATTCCATTTTCCTTCTTTCTTTTTTCTTTTTTCTTTTTTCTTTTTTTTCCTTTCTCAAAATTATTCTTTTTTATGACTGAGTCATGCTCCATTGTGTATATGTACCACATTTTCTTTATCCATTCATCTGTTGACAGGCATATAGGCTGTTTCCATGACTTAGCTATTGTGAGCCGTGCTGCTATAAACTTGGGTATCCATATATCACTATAGTAGGATGACTTTAATTCTTGTTATGGTATTATCCAAGATCCCTGAATCTTGTAAGTTTCCAATCCTGTCTTACTGATTTCCAGTGTTTTCCCATGATCTCTTACCTTGAAATGGAGCTACACACTTAGTTTCTTCTTTGTGAAGGAGATGAGTGCTGGGTGCATGTACCCAGCCATCCTCACAAATCTTCACATTTCCAACAAGTGAAACTGGCTGCATAACTGGACCACCAGGATATTGATAATCTATTCTCCCTACAGTCTTCTGGCAGAGAACCACATACACCTAGAAGTCAAAGTGCTAGTATCTCAATTCCTTGCAATTCCAATTGGCTCCTAAGCTCCCCAAACCAATCCAGCACACAGAATTGCCCTACACTAGGAAACATCTTTTAATCTATTTTACCTTGCATTTATCCAAACCTATAGTCTGGTTTTCAATTCAGAGGAATTCAAGAATAATGTCTGTCTTCTCATTTCCTCATTCCTACCCTCCCCCAACTCATATGTACTAAGTAGACCTCAGTAAAGGAGCTGGGAGTGGCTCCGAGAGAGTGGAGAGGTCCCAAAGGGCATAGCTGAGCAGTCAGGAGACGTCAGAGCAACATGTCAAACTCACAGATCTAGAGCTACCTTTTTATCAATTCCCAGGATCTTCAGGGTTACATTCCATTAATATTAACAGGGTTCTTACTAACAAGACAGAGTAATTATTATGTTCTCTCTGGCTTTGCTCATAGAATAGACCCAATAATAACCTTGAACATTTTATTATCAAGATGAAAATGGAAAATTTTACCTACACAAAATTGCCAATTTTTAATACCATTTTTATTACTCCTTATCATATTTGCATAGACTGCTTTGGGCTGCAATACTTATTTTTAAATGATTTATAAATTTCGAGGAATCCATGGGCTGGGGATACAGCTCAGTGGCACAGGTGTGAGGTCCTGAGTTTAATTCCCAGTACCCAAAAACAAGTTTTAAATTTTGAGAAATCCAAATAGCACTATTATTTGCATATTTATGCCTGAATGATAATGCGAATGACACTGTTTTTCAATGGCTAGCCCTATGTCTACTAATGATTAAAAATATACCCTTGAAGCCATGTGTCATGGCTTCTACCTTCTCGCAACTTCCAAATTCTCTTGGGGAAATTTACTAATTTTATATTTTTTCTCTCTACTTTAAAAATCATTCTCTCATCGTTACTATTTGACAAAAAATTATTGAATAAATAATGAATAATAAAGACTCAGGGAATAAATTGTATTAATGTTGATATTGATACTTCGCACTAAATTCGCTCAATTTAATGGTCACTAGATTTGTTTGGCTAAACGTGTACATCACCACAGATCCCATGGTTTGGAAGGACAAAAAGAAAGAAAACTGGCAGGTGTATGTGTGACATCCAGCTAGGCTGGCAGTGTCTCTGCAAGCCCCATCACACTGCCATTCTTCTGGCACACAGCTATGGAACTAGACACCCGTGTCCACCAACATAGTTGCTAATTACAATGTCATATATTCACTGATGATCTTCTTACAAATTATACAGATGTGACCTTGATGAAAATAAAAACACAGCAACTAGAAGTCTAGATAGAAGAACCAATGTTTCAATCCCAGAGGAAAGCAGGCAGAGAAGGCAGGAGAAGGCAGGAGAAAATAGATGTGTTTCAGCAGTGCAAAAAGAACAAAGTGGGGATAAAACTTGAGACAAAGGAGCTGTCGCACAAATCAGATGGGGCCCCAAGAAGCTAACTTCTTTATGCTCCAGCCTCACATAACCACAGTTTATACTGGTAGGCTCTTCTCATATGCCTCTGCTGCTAAATACTGTTTAAACTTCATTATATTTATGAATGCAGACTCAAGCTGTGCAGTGAATTCATTTTTAAACTGTCTGGCCTTTTTTCTGAGTTGTATCTGTGAAAAAAAGAAAACTCACTTTTGCTTTTTCAACACCTTTATGAATAATCAATGCAAGACCTTCCTTTCCTATTCACTAATCTTTATGTTCAACTTTCTATTAGCTGCAATTTCAATTCATTAAAAAATTATATCATCCTAGGACTAAAACCTGGTTCTTTTATTTTTTATGCCAGGTCAATTACATTTCAAAGAGTAAAATTTTACACATCTTTCTACTTGAACTTTTTCCCAAATTCCTGTCTTTTGATTATGCTACCTCTCAGTAGTGTTGAGAACAGAAATATTTATTAAATTCAAACATGGAGAATTCATAGCTTTGGGTTATATTCTTCACTTTGCCTGTGAAGAAGGATTTGAGGTACATACAGAGACACTTTATATCTCTGTGGTATTAATATCAATAATAATAGTAAAGATGTAAGTAATTATAATAGAATGTTTTTCTTCATCTACTGTTCCCTCAAATGATCATAAGTGAGACTTTTCAGAGATGGCAGGATTTACAGTGTGTGATGCTGGGATTCAGGGTATATGATTACTAAATTAGTCCACTTATTGGTTTGGCATAGTTCTGAGAAGGACTAAGGGTGCCCCACCCTGGGTATGTGTGCTACTCATCCTAAGGGTGGGTAGCCTAGATCCAATATAAGAGACAGGAAGAGGGTCTCTGCTTGTTGCTTGTTGTTTGCTGCCTTCTACCTGCCTGCTTTGCCATGCCCCTCAGCCATGACACCCTGGCTTGGAGCCTGCTGATTATGGACTGAAACCTCTACAAACTGTGAGCTAAATAGATCTTTCCTCCCTTAACTTGGGAGTGTTGGATATTTTGTCTCAGCAATGAGAGAAAAGTAACTAAGACATTATATAACCTTACATATTGAACCTAATCATACATATTTCATGTGCCCATTTACCCCATATATGCAGTTTTTCAGACTATCATTACTAATAAGAGCAGTGTACTAAGCACTAAGTGTGTATTATTACATGTAATCTTCACAACAACCCTATGAGATAAAATTTTTAATTTTATCTCAGGATTTAATTGCTGAACTAGTAAGTGGTAGAGCAGGGATCTGAACTCAGGCAGGCTGCAGCAGATCTTGAACATTTTACTCCTCTATAATGTGGCACTCCCTGTCTGCTTTCCAATAATTAGTTGGTTGGGAGTGTGAGGGCCCAGGAGCAGTAGAGCAGTGAGAAAATGGTCACACACAGAGATAAAAGAGGTTCCCGCACTACTGATTCCCATGGAATGAAGAGAAAATCAAACAAAACATGGATTCTTTTTTCCTCATCCTTTTGCTTATTTCCTCTCTAGCCATCTTTTTTTCACTGCATCTGGCTTTTGATTCCCTTAGCCAGCATGGGTATCTGGCATAGGCATCAATAACTGATCTTGTTTTGGCTGACTATATCAGACACATTATGGTATGTTATACTGAGCCAAGAAAATATCTAAGTGTGAGAGGGTATTCCTTGGGTAGTACCAAGAGCTGTTGTTGGCATGCTGCACTCAGAAGGCACTTCACATGATAGTCATCCATCTTTCACCTGACTCATGTCACTATGGTGACACAGAATTGCCAGGGCCAGAGCCTTACAGACCAGCCATGTAATTTACCCAAACAAACTGCCAAAGCTCCTTGGCAGCAAAACATGAGTTCATTTTGTTCATTACTTATGTAATGTTTCACAAGTTCAGTTTTGAGATATTATAAGAAAAAATTATCAACATTTTCCTTGAGACTTAAATAAGAAATAAATGAAGTCAAATCACACAAACAAGGTACATGTGATCATATTATCTGTGCTTTTCAGGTAATCGCTTTACTGTAGAAGCATACGCAGAAATAGGTTTTTATTTTTTTCCTTTTGGGGGTCTTGGGTCTGTCTTCATGGACTTATTCATCCTATCAACTAGTCAAAAGATTTTAATTAGGCTCAAGCTATGTGGGCATTACAAGAGTGAAGACATAACCTCTATCTTCAGGTTTCCATTTTGAGTGCTGAATTAAAAACACACATTGTATTTCATTACAAAATATATGCAAAGGTTACAAAATATATGCAAAGAAATATAGTACTCCAAACAGAGATTACTATTATTAAAAGCATGATATCAGAAAAAGTCTCTTTTGAATCTGAGTCCTAATAAGTAGCAGCTGATTCCGGCACACCCCCCTTCCCCTCACACACACACAAATATTTGACTCTAATAAAAGTGTAAATTTTACTGTTTCTATCCAATTTGCAGAAAGGGCAACAAAGAGGAAAAATTACCTACTCCCTAAAGATTTTCTGAAATATTAACCCAAAACCTTTTTGCAAGGTCCATCATTTTTAGTTTAAAAAAATTATATATATATATCTATATATATATAGATATATATATATAGATATATATTTATATAGTCTTCTGGCCTTTATATAAAGCCAGATCAGATTACATTTGCCAAGGCTGTTCCTGAGCTCGTATCTATGTACTAATATTATGGAATCATTTGGTAAACAACTCCTCATATGTCATCTACCCATTCTTTCTCTTGCCCATCTACTTAATTCTCCCTTCCTTATATATATATATATATATATACACACATCTACACCTTGTCCCACATTTCTACTCACACATTTTCATATCAAATGTGACAGATGTTTACTTCATATTCACTGTCTCATGCTTTGTAAATACCTTAAATTAATTTGAGGGCAAGCAGTGAATAGAATATTCCTATGGGGCATGAGTGGATATGATTTATCACTAGGGCACAAGGTCTTCTCTATCAGTAGTTTCTATCTGTGACCTGAAACAGGAGAAGTCAGGATCAAAACAGCAGGTAGGATTGCTCACATGAAAACCAAAGACTTGGGTTTCTGAAGACAGGTTCCAAAAGCACACAAACATTCTTTCTTACTCAAACAATGCTGCCAAATACTGACCAAAACCCAAATTTGAGACTGTTCAGAAAAGCTTCACTTGATCCGCCTATTAATGCTGACAGTATTAATTTGAGAAAATTCAAAGGAGATAATTTTTGCACTCAACTGAAATAGAGTTGTTGTTGGAAGAATTCAAGGAAAAGTGTTACACAAGAAGTAACCCACAACCACAATCCTCATTCAGAAGAACTGCCTTTTATCACAGCAATAGCACAGAGCAATCTTACCCATATCCATATCCATTTTTACCTAAGGGGAAACATTTGGGATATGATGATCACCAGAAGAGAATACTTGTGGCCAGGGGAGGAGAAAGTCAAGAGGCCAACCTCAACACCAAGGGATCAAGAGTAGAAGACAGGAGTTAAGGGTGTATGCCCTTATATTTATAAATACCTTTATCCCTAAGACTACTTAGTTATCTCATAGGGACAGTGATGAGTCATCAACTCTTTTTCCCAGAAGTCATTGCATGTGTCCTATTATCATCAAGACTAAAATCTACTTAAGTGTCCCATCTCAGGGGCCAGAGTTGCAGAATGAATGGAGAGCTCTAGAAGGCAGTCTTGACTCATACAACTATTTGTCAAGTAAGTGTTGTTGAACCAAAGTGTTGATAGAATAAATATTATTTTAGGAAATGGACTAAATTCTAGTGAACTTGCAGCATCATTATCTACACTGCTACTGCCTGTCCTAGGCACTTTGAGAACATGGTCTGTAATGCTCATGAATGCCCTTCAAAGTGGATAAGCCTCAACCAACACTTTCTCTGCAAGCACTTACATGTATCCATATTGAGTATAGCCAGGTGGAGGGTGGCAACAATAATTCAGCAAAGCCATGCAAAGTAGTTATTTAGCACAGTAACTGAACATGTAATAGGCTCTCAATAAACTCAAGAATTGATGCATTGAAGTTATGGTTTGTGTTTAAATGTCCCCCCAAAGCCTCATGCAGTCACAAAGGGTGGGCCTTTTGAAGGTGGCTGAGAATAATGTTTGTGATTGGTTCATTGTCTAGCTCTGGGATTAGCAGTGTGGGTACTGCACCTGCCCAGGGGCAGGTAGCTGGCATATAATATAAGGGAGGAAAACAGACATGCTCCTCCCCTTTTGCTCTTGTTTCTTGTGCTGTTTTCTTCCACCATGAACTGTTGCCCTCTGTCATGTGCCACTCTGTCTTGGAGCCAGCTGATTATGGACTGAAACCTCCACAAAATGTGAACTAAATAAACCTTTCCTTCCTTCATTTTGGGCATCAAATATTTTGTCTCAGTAATGAGAAAAAAGTAACCAAGACAGAATTTGGTACCAGTGGAATGGGGTCATTGCTGTGACTATACCTGACCATGTGGTTTAAGAGCCTTTGGAGATGGCTTGTGGGAAGAATTTGGAAAGGTTCAGAGGTGTCACTTGAAAGAGTAGCCCTGGAACAGCTTAGGCTATTCTGTATGGGAGATTCTAGTTAGAGCTCAGATGACCAGAAAACCAGTAAAGACCAGGCTCAGGAGATTTCTGCTGGAAAGGACTGCATTGGTTGTTGGACTCCAGGTGATGTGTGTTTATGGCTTGACAGAAAGTTTGTCTGCACTTTGCTCAGTTCCAGAGACTTTGCCTGATACTGAGATTAAGGTCAGCAGACTAATTAATCTGGCAGAGAAAATTTCAAGGCAGTTGAATATTGAGGCAGTAGCATTGCCATTGTTGGGGTCTTTTAGCCAGATTTATATTGTGAATCAAGAGCAAAGAGCCCAGATGAATGATTTGAAATGTTGTGAGTTTGACTGGGAAAAAAGCTCCAGTAAAGCTGTGGACTGCAAAGATAGAGCTGAGATCTCTATTGTTGAGTAGGAAGAAGAGAATATAAAAGATGACTTTAGGGCATCACAAGCAACAGTGGCTCCCCAAGCTTTGCAGCCTCAAAACTGCAAAAGTGAAATACTTTGCTTTGAGGAGAAAGCCTCAGAGCACCAGGTCCCAGAATGACATTGGCATAGAGAATTTGTTCCTCACAATCAGGTTCAAAATGCTCAGCAATCCAGGCACTCAACCCCTACAGCCAAGAGAGAGGAAAGCCTAGCTACTGCTCCAGCTGGCAGCAGACCTTGGCAGCATTCACATGGTGCTGGTTTTAGGCACATGCAGAATGCAAGAGTTCTGAGGTTAAAAAGGCTTCCACCCCAAGTTCAGAAGGCCTGGGAGGCCAAGCAGTGTGCCCCTGAGAGGGCAGAGTGTCAAGCTGAGTGTAAAGCCAAAGATGCAGTGGACACCCCAGAAGTTTGGAAAAATCAGGAGCATGGATCATCTAAGTAAACCTGCAAGGAGGAAGTCAAGTCAGCCCAAGATAGAAGCTGTGGGTGATACAACCACTGGAAGTGCCATGCGGGGGGAGCCACATAAGCCCTTTGGAGCTTACAATTTGCCACAGATTGCCTCAAATCGTGCACATGGAACTACAGGACTTAATGTTTGCCCTGCTGGATTTTAGACTTGCTTTTGTCATAATCCTACATATCTTCCTGTTTGTAACTTTTAGAATGGAAATATTTATCATGTGCCATTGAATGTTGGAAATATTTAACTTTGTTTTCATTTGTACAGGGGATCACAGCTAAGAGTTTGCCTTAGATCTCACAGGAGACTTGGGACTTGGACTTTTCAGCAATGTTGAAACTATTAAGACTTTGGCAACTCTTGGAGATGGATTAAATGTCTTTTGCATAAAGGATGTACATAAAGCTTTGGGGGTCAGGGATGGAATGTTATGGTTTGTGTTTAAATGTCCTCCCAAAGTCTCATGCAGTCATAGGACAGGGTGCCTTTTGAAGGCGGCTGAGTCTAGCATTTGTGACTGGTTCATTGTTTAGTTTCAGGATTGGCAGTGTGAGTGCCCAGAAGTGTGCAGCTGGCCTATAATATAAGAGGGGGAAGGAGGCATGCTCCTCCCTTTTGCTCTTATTGCTTGTGCTGTTTTCTGCCACCATGAACTGTTGCCCTCTGCCATGTGCCACTCTGCCTTGGAGCCTGTTGATAATGGGCTAAAACCTCCACAAAATGTGAACTAAATAAATCTTTCCTTCCTCCATTTTGGGCATCAAGTATTTTGTTTCAGCAACAAGAAAAAAGTAACCAAGACAACTGATGAGTGGTAAATCAATAGCCAGTTACCCAATACATATGAGCAATTTAATAAAACTGATGCAGAATATATTCAGAATGAAACTATGACTTAATAACTCAATGATAATTCTAAGTAAGAAAAATGAGACATTCTCTGATAACCTCTATACTCTAATAAATCAATCTGTGCCCAAAGCAAGCAGAGAAATACTAAATGAATTTCATTAGCTCTGTTTAAGATTATACTTCTTGCCCCGGCTTGTGGTTGTTTGGGACCAGCCACAATGAGTTCTGTTCAATGTATTTTGAGTTATAGTGCCAAGTGTAATTTCTGTGTAAACTCATTTAACCACTTATGGTCACACCCTTAGAGTTCACTTTCCCTTCAAGCACTATAATGCACAAAATTCAAGATGGGGGTTGCTACATCAATCTATGCTTCTTAGTAAAATGAGGAGCAGTGCACTGAACTGACCCACAGCAGGAGAAACAAATACATCTGTGTCACTTAATCCACTGACTATTATGGTAGCACAACTTAGCCCATACTAACTGATAAAGTGAATAAATTCCAAAGTCTAAAAGCTTCTACAAAATAACTGAGCTAGGACCATGTCACAGTCTGGACTCATAGTTACTGGTTTTTAATCATTCCACCGACACTATGTTTTCATTTTTCCCTATTAATACCTTTACTCTGATCTGTTTATTAACTTGACAAATATTTAAAATTTGGCTTCTGTAGAAGATTCTAATCAGTGCTGGGAATAGACAAAAAGAAACACAATTTATGTCCACAGTGATTTAATATTTTCTTATTGAGGAGATCCCACTTAGATCTCTGTTGGAGAGACGTGAAATAAACCAAAAGTTGTCATGAGACTCCTTTTCCCTGTGCTTGACCTACTGATATGGACTGGTGTTGATGAAGACCTTTTAACCACAGAAACCCAGTTTGCATCCTTTTGCTTGGTTGTAAGAAGAGTGGAAGGTCAGATGAGTCATCATCTTTAGACAACCTGAGAACTTCCAGTTGTAATTTACAAGGATCTTATTTTTTTCTGTCGAGGTAGCACTAAGATAGTATCACATTTTTCTGGCATGTGGTAGCAATAAGAATGATGATAGATGGAGCCTAAGTCTTAATGGATTATTTACTGTGTTAATTAAAATCTCTTCAGCCCCATGGAACATCTCCTGTCTAGAATCTCTTAAAGCACAGATTAGAAATATTATTTTACCTCTGCTTCATGTTTAAGAGATTAATTCTGTTGACCTTGGTTCCTGATAAGTCACTTGTAAATAAATATACAAAACATTACAGAGTATCAGGGCGGTGGGGGGAAGATTTATTTCTTGAAATACTGACACTATGGGCTCAATCACTGGTTGCTTAATATCTTGAATGCCTGTTTCTCTCTCTTTCTGAAAACACATTTGCCAGACAAATAGGCTCAAAGCAAACTTGAAGTCCATTACATTTATAGTCTGCAAAAAAAATGTCAGCAGCCTTTTCACTCTTATTAGAATTATGAAGACAAATCTTTAGATGTGCATGATTTATGCAAGTGCATCCACTAGAAGATTATACTAAAGTCTGACTTTCAAGTGGTATGTATTTGCTTCTCTTTTGTTTTAAAGTCATACTTGTGATTTAACGCTCAAATTATGTACCTTATTGCAATAGTCATGTCTTTTCATATTTCCTCACTATCTGGAACTCTGTTCTCCCTCATTCCTGCCAAATAATAAAATAATATCCTAATTATATTCCAAAAGAAACTGCAAGTAAAGCCACTAAGTGAGGACAATTTATAATTCACTCAACACACACTCTTGAGCACAGAACTTATGCAGGGCACTGCCCTAGAATCTGAAACCAAGTAATAAAGGACACCAGAAAAAGTCCCTCTCCAAGGCATACGTTAAAATGGAAGGCAAGCAATAAATAAGATTAGCACAAATGAGTGCTTAAAAAAAAACTAGAGCAGAATGATGGAATAGAGTCACAGAGGATGCAGGGTCACCATTTTTAAGAAGGAAACCTCTCTATGAAGGTCATATTTGACTCAAGACCCAAAGAAAACCAACCAAGAGGCTAAAGTGAGTGAGCTTAACCTATGTGGCAGAGAGGAAAAGTCCAGTGCACCAGAAGGCAAGGTCGGAGAAGAAAGCAGAGTCCAGCTCAAGATGAACTGCACCACTCAAAGCAAAGATCTTAGATTTTATTCCAAATCTAGTGATAAGCTACTGACAAGTGTTAAGTGGAAAAGTGAGATTATGTTAGAGTTATATAAATGTCAATCCTAAAGTCTGGCCAAATTGGTCAAATGTTTCAACTCTGGTTATAGAAAGCTAGTGTTACCATTCCTACTTGAGTTTTGTACAAAGACCAGAGTTCCAGGTTCTCCTCTTGGTGCCAAATCTCATACAGGCCAGTCACTGAGACACTCAGGAAAAATCTGAACCTACCTTTTCAGAAAGCACCCAGTCTGGTGTGTTGTTGAGCTACTTCTTACTTTCTTACTCTCAGTGTGCTGTGTCACCAAATCAGGGTCTTCCAGAGGCTAATTGTCCAGTGCTATGTAGGAAATGAAGAGAAGGGGAAAACTGAAAAATAGAGATACTCTGAGCTTTATTGTCACTGATGTGACACAAGGGTCTTTACAGAATTTCCTTTGTTTGGAGGGAGGCTAGTGTCTAGGAAAATGCTATATCACAGAGCTACACTCCAGTTTCAGCTACACTCTTTAGTAAGGTATGGGGAGAAAAAAGCAACAGCTCTATTGTAAAATACTGTAAATTATTTGTATTAAAATATATTATAAAATGTAAAACACTAAATATGATTATAAAATATTATTGCCGGGGACATAGCTCAGTGGCACAGTGCCTGCCTGGTAAGTGCAAGGTCCTGAATTCAATTCCCAGTACCAAAAAAGAAATCATTGAACCTGATGACATGCTTCATTCTGAACGTAATAGTTTTTCATAAAGGCTTAAAAGATTTTCTTATATGGAATCAGTAAAATGTCAGTCTTTCCTCAAGCAGAAAAGATAAACTTTATGAAGCATGCTGCACCAGTTCTGTGAGATGCCAACTTGAATAAAATTTGCCTAGATTTGCTTTTCAACTTGGCTGAGTGCCTTTAGTGCTCAAACATTAAAACAGGTGGCATTTTATCAAGAAGGTTCCTATTTCTTCTTAAAAATGTAGATGAAAGTGCCTTGTGTTTATAAAATCCTTACTCTTGAAACCAGTATACACAGAAGCACTTTATTCTCAAGAAGCGGAAATGCAAATTTCTTCCCATTTCTTCCTTTTCACTGCCAGTCCTAAACCCCCTTGGAAGCTGGTGAAGGACCATACTGAGAAGTCTTAATACACATTTTCTAGAAAAGAATAACTCTTTTAAAATAAGCAGCAGCAATGTGTATAGTCCAAGTAATATAATCAGTCTATCCTAAAGCATAGAGAACTGAATAGATTATATACCTTTACAATTCATTAAATTAGAGACACTTCCTTCTCAACTTTAAGAGGTTACAAACTGACATTCAACCTCTACGGTGGCCAATAAATTTCCCACACTTTGGAATATAACATGAGGATGTCATGTAATGTTAGTGTGTTTTTCAACATTTAAACTGGCTGTGAATATTTAATAATTGGAAGAATTTGTATCTTGATCTTCAGCTCCTTTGAAAAAGCCAGATGATCTGGACCTCCTAGAACTTCATGGTTGCCTTTCTGCAAATCAACAATCTGCTGAGATTAAGTAGTGACCATTTCCTATGAATGGGAAAGTGCTTGGCTTGCAAACCTTTACCACCCTTTTTGTTTTTTAATCTCTCCCTGCACCCTTCACTTAGAACACCTGCCTGACCAATGTAATCAAGTCCCCTTTGTTAATAAATAGGACAGGTATATAAATGGAAAGGGGAAAGAGAGATGGATGGAAGGGATGGATGGATGAATTGACTGATCACAAGCCTTGCATTACCAAGTTTTTCTAAGACTGGAGTTTTGTAGCAGATGCTTTTGGCATCAAGCATGCATACTTGCATAGCATACTTCTACAACTTTACATCCTTCAGATTAACCAAATCAAGCAGTAGGCCTAAGTAACTCAAGCTATTTAATAATCTGTCCTTTTCTGATCTCTGTATTCTACTATTTCTGCCTTCTTTTCACCCAAACAGGAGACAACTTGAGTAGCTAAACAGAGAAAGAGCCCAACTTACCTTCTAAAACCTGAAATCTCATCCCACCCCTGTTGATCCCCTTTTCCCTTGCTTGTACAGGTAACAGACTTTTGTTCCATTTCTCAAGGTTTGTATATCTAAGCTCTCTATTTGTAGGACACCAACCAATTTGAGGCCCATTTTCCTTAAAGTTTAAATCCTCTAAAGACCAAAAGTAGAAAAATGTCAGAACATACACCAAATACCTTCAAATGATGAATACTGCTGTAGACCCAAGCACAAGGTACTTGGGGAGAAGGCACAGAATGTTCCTACTAAATTGTAGGACAGTCATGACCATTGTCAGGGTGTCTTGGTTACTTTTCTCTCATTGTTGAGACAAAATATCTGATGCCCAAAGTGAAGGAAGGAGAGGTTTATTTCTTACAGTTTTGGCAGTTTCAGTCCATATTTGGCTGGCCCCAAGGCAGGGTAGCGTGGCTGAGGGGCAGCTGTTCATGGTGGCTGCAAGCAGCAAGAGCAAACTGCGCAAAAGAGCGGGAAAAACTGGCCTCCTTCTCTACCTTACATTGTATGCTGGCTCCACCTCTGGGCGGGTGCAGAACTCACATCGCCAATCCCAGCACTAGATAATGAATAAATCACAAACACTAGATTCAGCAGTTTCCATGACTATATAAGGCTTGGGGTGGGCCACCTATATACAAACCATAACACAGGGGTATTCACAAAACAGTTCTCAGTGTGAAATGCCACATGAGCCACAATTCAGGATGCTCATGAAGCCAGAGACTTTAGGGGCAACCCATGTCACTTACTAGCTCTTTTTATGAAGGAAAACAATGCCCCTTCCTCAGAGATGACAGACTCACATCACATTTCTGAACTTGACTGCTAGAACACCACTGCCTGTTCACCTGCACTTTTGCAGCCCACTCAATGGGTGAATGATATGCACAAATGCGTGCAGCAGCATAGCCCTGAGGGCAGACTTTAAACCTAATGCAAATGAAATAAACGTCCACGTGAATTTCTACCAGGAGAATGTGCCTGACAAGAGATTAAAAGGACATAAAGACTTGGATTTTTTATTGACTGTTGGGTTAATGTCTCAGATAAAACAAATCCTAAAGAAAACAGGGAAATAGGTATCACACCAGACTAAGAGAAGTGAAAATTAAATCCAAATCCAGTCAGTTTTAAACTGTGTTTTGGTGCGCAAGGCTCCCAGATGGGTAGATACACAGGCTATTTGGAAAACCAATCCATTCTTTGTTTGGGGATAAAAGTAACTTACAAGAATTCCTGTGTCACTGGGCATGGTAGAGCACTCCTATAATCCCCACACTCAGGAGGATCACTGTCTTGGTTACTTTTTTCTCATTTCTAAGACAAAATACTTGATGCCCAAAATTAGAAAAGGAAAGATCTATTTTCCTTACAGTTTTTGGAGGTTTCAGTCCATACTCAGTTTGCTCCAAGGCAGGGTGATGTGGCTAAGGGGCAATCATTCATGACAACCGCAAGCAACAAGAGTGAAAAGGGCAAAAAAAGGAAAATCATGTCTCCTTCCCTCCCTTAAACTGCATGTCAGCTACCCACCCCTGGACAGGTGCAGCACTCACACCACCAATCCCAGTGCTGGACAACAAACCAATCACAAACACTAGACTCAACCACCTCCATGACTGCATGAGGCTGGGGTGGGGCATCGAAACACAAACCATAACAATTGCCTCAAATTCAAAGTCAAGCTGGGCTACATAGTGAGTTCAAGGACAGCTTGAATCACATAGTGAGACCCTGTATCAAAAAACTCTAAAAATTTTAAACATTTAAAAAAGAATTTCTGTGACAATAAGATTTCTATATCAAATAGAAACTTCAAAAATACATTTTCTTGCTGGGGATTTAGCTCAGTGGTGTAAGCGACTGCCCTGGCAAGCACAAGGTCATGAGTTCAATCCCTGGTTCCAAAAAAACCAAACTGTCTTTCTTTTTCTTTCATTCTTTCTTTTTTTGTTTGTTTGTTTGTTCGATTGATTTTTTTTTAACCTCTCTCTCCTCTACTTAAATCTTCCAGTGCAGGTCATTTTCCTACTCTATAATAGAATATGAGTTTCAACAAATTGTCCCAATCTTATTGATCTGTAATTCTGTAATTCCTTTTGTCCTACCTTGCTGTTCAATTTCATACCTCTCCTCCCCCTGGAACCTGGCTGGTCTGGGCTTTCAATGGGACCTGATGGCGTGGCTCAATGTGCCTGTCATCAGTCTTCTCTGTCATCCAAATCTGAAGGATGAGCAGGTGACACCAATTTGACCTTTTCCTTGCCCATTGGAAATACACATGTAAGCGCCCCTTTGACTTTTTGAATGGACTCACCAGGGCTAAGCCCCAAGCCCCTGATGTGACCTCGTGCTACCAGTGGGACCAAAGAGTTGCCCTGCCTGCTCTAATCTGCCCTAAAATGGAAAAAGCATCTTGCCTTCTCCAGGGAAAGGACTTCTGAATTATGTATGTCATCAGTGAGAGTTCTTTTTCAGATCTCAGAACAGTGAGTATGATAAAAGCATTATAGAAAAACACATTCATTTGGCCTTTTTAAAACATTTTTTTATTCTCTATCATTCCTTTGTTTTATACAAGCTGCAATAATTTCAAAGAATGGTATTCTGTCACACTCATGAAATTATCTCTTTTATGAAATAATATCAAGAGCAATAATAACAAAGCTCTCACTGTCTAAAATCTGGATAGCACTTTCCCTTCGTAGATTGAGGGTTAATATTTTGCACTTGACAGTTTACAAAGATGTGGCCTCACATTACTCTGTGACTACATTAGAGATGCACTGCAGTTGTCCAGAGCTGTCATTGTAACCTCTGAGACACTGCATACGAAGGACTGAATGGGAACATTCTGGAAGCTGCAGGATGTACTTAACACAGAATATCATTACCTGTGTTGAGAAGGAAGTCCTTCCCTCCCTCCATGCACAATCTTGCTTCAACACATAAAACAGGAATTACCATCAACACTGTTGGAATTGAGGACAAAGTGTTTTCATTTACTCTATTAGCCAATCATTTTCTGTTATGGGAAGAGAAAGAGATTATCTGATTCTTAGGAAAAAAATCATTGCATACCCACTTCCAGATGCAGCACTGACAGTCTCTCAGTTTCTTGCCCTGTGCCTGTGTCTGTCTGTGTGTCTGTCTGTCTGTCTGTGTCTGTCTCTGTCTCTATCTATCTCTATCTGTATTCTAACACTGGAACCTCACTCCTGCTCTCCATTGGCCTGTGTTCCTCTCTCTTCCCTCTCTTTCAATGCTTTTTTCTTTCTCCTTGTATGTCTTCCTCTCTTTCTTTTTTCACTCTCCTTCCCACCCTACCAGCCTGAAGGCACATGTGCTCTTCTGTCCTCCTAATACGGGATCACAGGGACAGGCCCTACTGCTTCTTGTGACTAAGAAGGGAAATTCAGTACAGAGAATAAATAGATGGGAGCCAGTGGCCCTAGAACCATAAAGAGAATGAAGCACTAGCAAAGAGATTGCAATCTTCATCTGACCTCTGTGCCTTTTTCTCCTATGATAAAGAGATATTTAAATACTTTGAATTCCCTACAACTCCCACATCTAAGAACAGAATGTAGGGGACAGAACAGGCCAGCACCAGACCACAGAACCCAGCAGCAACCAAACAGGACAAGATGGGGAGAACAGCTGCAGAAGCTAGGACCATGGATGGATGAGATGAGTGAGGGGTAGTAAGCATACTGTGGGGACCTCTTTTCATTAAAAGATAAACAAAAGATCCTGTGTGGGGATCTTTCGACATAACTCAAGAGAATGAGACTTGTCTACTCATTATGAGACCCCAAGACATGGTCACACTCCAACACAGAGCAGTCAGATAAGGACCATGTAAGACCAAGGACAAGACCTGCAGGTAGAAAAAAAGGACACAAGAAGTGGACATGGACAAGAAAAGTTAGATCACACATAAACAGAAACTACTCTGATGTGATGTTTATTTATGGGCTTTCACCAAGCTTTTAGTAGGGCACGACTGAAAAAAGTAATTTCAAAACCTATCATGTAGCATCCTTAGATGTCTATGTAACTAGACATTATGGTTATAATTCCTAGTGTTGGTTCCATTTTTTTAATCAACTAATGCCTATGCAGAGCCATAAGTTAAAGATCCCCCACAGAATATACTATAGGGAGAACTGAGCTGATGAATACCTCTGAATTCCTCAGTCTCAAGTGGGTAGGCGAGGCAAGCAGCAGCCCTAAAAGAAAAGAGCTTTCATGTTCAACATTTTTGGTCACCAAAGAAACGCAAATCAAAATAACAATGAGATCCTATCTTACTCCAGAAAGAATGGCTATCTTCACAAACTCAAAGAACAACAAATATTGGTGAAGTTGTAGAAAAAAAGGAAACCTTCTGTATTATTTTTTGGAACTAGTGCAATCACTACAGAAATCAGTATGGAGACTTCTCAAAAGACTACAACTAGAAATTCCATTTGACCTAGATATGTCTTTTCCAGACATCTTCCTGGAAGAGTTAAAGATATCATATTACAGTAAAACATGCATAGTGACACTTATAGCAGCACAACTCGTAATAGGTAAACCTTGGAAGCAGCCTACATGCCTATCAGCAGATGTATGAGCAAAAAAATGTGGCATAACTACACAATGCACTACTATTCAACCATAAAGAATGATAAATTTGAGCCATTTGTAGAAAAATGGATGTACCTTGAGACTACAATACTAAGTGAAATAAATCAGACACAGAAGGTTAAAAAGTACATGGTTTCTCTTATATGAGAAACCCAAAGTATAAATAAAGGGCAAAATAAAATATAGATGACCGTAAACAGGGAGATGGGCTTTGTGGAGATGGGAAAGGAATCTGGGGAAGAGGAGAATGAGAGGTAAGGAAGAAGGGGAATAAATCATGATGTAATATGTATATGTACCAATTCCCCACAATTGATCTATTTATTAGGTATTATAAACATATTTAAAAAGAAAAAAACAGAACCTTCACAGGCTGATTCCTGCCTCAGAGGGCTCTGAGGAGAAAAACTACCATACATTCCAGCCTGCCCAAAACAGCAGTAATTCACACCTGTTACCCTAGCATTATTGTAAGTCATACGCATTTTATCCACCAAAGACCTCATTTTGCATATTTAATTATCTGTAATCCATTAGCAGTGTCATCACAATGTGTCACAGAATGCATTCAACAGAATCTCTGAAACTGAGAAAAATAATAAATGAAACTCATTTAAAAATTATCTTTATAAAATTTGAGACATAATCAATATATAGGGCAAGGCAAGAATACAAATCAACCTGTAAGACAAGGAAGCAATAAATGTGAAGAAAATTTCAATTGACCTCAATTTCCTCCATCCTCATTAATAATGACTACTTAGACTTGGTTAGCCATGATAATTAGAAAACAATCTTAGATACTAGTCCTTCAGAAACTTTAACTCTTGATTCATAAGACAAACAGACTTTCTATTTTAACCAAGTAAACTAGGTAATCAATACCTACTGTATTTCTAAAGCAAGGGTACCAAACTAAGAGGGTGATGGAGGAGAACAGAGAGGAGGGAAGGAGGGACGGACAGAGAGAGAGAAGTGGGGGAGGAGAAAGGAGAGCAAAGGGAGGCGAGCAGAGGAGAGAGCGGAAAGGAAGAGAGAAGAGAGGTGATGGAAGAGAGAAGAGGGTGCAAAAGAGCACTTTTAGTAGAAATATAATGAAGTGTACTGTAAGTTTTCTCCTTTCCTTTAAAACCCCACAGGTAACTTAACTGTTCATGGTATCAACTACGTGCTACATTTCTCTTACCAGGAGACCACAGACCAGGAGAAGCCACAAGCTCAAAGCTGTAGCAAATGCTTTGTTTACACTGCATATGATATGTTTAACATGATTCTGCAGGCTTATGTTTTCCTGCACAGAATTCTTCTGCATGGTTAACTGGCAAAATTAAGCAGAAAATGAATTGCCAGGATGTAGTCTGCAGCCACATCACATAACCAACTCTTTCCTGTTGCAGTATGGGAACAGCCTTTGTAGACTTTCCTTCTAAAACAAGAGCAGACATAACCACACAGCTGATGCAGTTAACAACCTATCTTTAATCCCATGACAGCCACAAGGTGGATTTATCACAATACTGCTCTGCATTTGGTTCCCCAATATGTGGTGATTCTCCCACTCCTGTCACAGCTATTGTGTCTCTGACTTCCCTCAGCCTCATTGGAGCTAAGTTCAACAAATCAACCCTTTTTTTCTCTGGCTGTACTTGTTAACAGTGTCATCGCTGCCTTATCAAGATCCTTGACTCCCATTCAGGCCTTGATGTTTTTTCTCTTAATTCTCTCTTACTACACAGAAAAGTCCAAATCCTACACGAAGTGAATTTTCACAAGGGAAACACACTCAAGTAATGAATCTTTTAAAAATCAGAACATTGCAGTTCCCTAGAAGCCTCACTTGTATTCTGTCTCCATCATCTTCAACCATGGAAGGTAACCACAAGCCTGACTTCTAACACCAAAGATCTGTTCCCAAGTTTTCTATAAATTAAATCGTACTGCATAAGCTCCTTTATATGTGACTCCTTTGGTCAACCCTGTATTTTTGAGGTTTACTACTGTGTGAAATAGGCCAATTTCTCTTCATTGCTGTAATGTTCCATTTTATGACAACATCACTGATCAATATGTTGTTTTCACTTTTAACTATTTCAAATATTGCTACTGCAAACATTTGTATATGTGTCTTTTAATGCACAAATGTATACATTTCCAATGAGCATCTTCCTAGTAATGGAATTGCTAGAGCATAAGTTATTATATATGTTCAATGTTCATAGTTCCTAAAAACAGTTTTCCAAAGTAAATCTATCAATATATATATATATTCCCAGCAGCAGTCTATGAGTATTCCAGCTTCTGCACATTCTCAACACTTGATATTGTCAGTGTTTTTTCTTTTTAGCTGTTCTAATGGAAGGTCATTCTGGTACCATGGATTTAATCTGCATTTCCGAGTGACTAATAAAGCTAAGCCAATCAGCTTTCTTAACCCCTCAACTTTTACCAAGTCAGTAGTCAATCCTAGTCACTCAGCTCCTCCCTGGTGACAATAAGGGAGGTGGTGTGCCCTAGTTCCACTCACAGCCTCCCATCTGTTGACAGTCATCACTGTCCACCAGTATTTCCACATCATGTCTCCATCGCCTATGCCAGTCACCTGATGACTAGCCTCTTCCCTCCTTATTTCCCAGTCCAATCTACTTTCTCCTTCTAAACCTATCCTGAAGCTTTCCAGATAACCAGGAGAGGCAAGTTTCCATGGGTAGAGCACTCGTATGCCCTTGCCCTTCCACTCTTTTCACCAGCTTCATAGTCAACATTGTTCCCTCTCTCTAAAACTCTTAACCACTGAGAAAATGTGAAGCTGAGTTTCCTCTGCCACTTAAAAGCTGTGTGACAAAGCATAAACTACTCCTAGACTCAGATTTCTTACATAAAAATAAGCTATTTCTTACCTCACAAAACAACTGTGAGACTTATATTGCAATAAACTTAAAATAGCTGGCTTAATACCTGGTACATCTTGTGTGTTTGATAAAGTGTTGTTGTCTTTCAATTTCTCATTTCATCTCTACACTGCCATTCATCTCCTATTTTCCTAGTGACAGTGAAACAGGGGAAGGGCTTGTACAATCAGAGACACTAAGACTTGAAACCTGATGTTCAGCATGAAATATCTCAATTATGAACTTCCCTGTGTTAGTTCCTTACACTATAAGAAGGACCTTGGAGTTCCACACTCCTGAAGTGTGAAACGGCATGTCCAATGATGGGACTGGATTTACCAACTCAAAATAAGGGCTTACAGGTCATATTCATCCAGCTTCACCCCAAGTTAGGCAACATAGGATTTGTTTGATTCATTGGTGCTTGTTTATTCTTTAAACTGTCTGAAATTAAATATTAGGATACTTTAAATTTAAATCGAGACGTCTTTCGGAAAAATTGGAGAGTCTAGAAACAGTGTTGGCATCTCCTCAAGGCAGCAATTGCCTGGAGCTCATAACCACTGCCTCCTAAGCCTGGCCACCTCCCTTTGATTCTGCACCCCTCCTCCTGCCTCTGTTCTCAGACCATTCTTCCTCACTGACACCACGCCCATGAATTTGTTTACATTTTTCTACATCTTCTCAAGATTCTTTTTGAACTAAATGATTAGCTGCCCAAAATTTGTAGAACATTTCTAATAATATAATAGTATTATTTTTACAATTTTAGAGTGTCTGTTCCCTAGACTCTTATATCTTACAACTGGCAGAATTCTTCACAAAGTACCTCTATTAGTTTACTACAGCTGTTATAACAAACTTAGTAACTTAAAGCAATAAAAAAAATACGTGTTATAGTCAAGTACATAGAGGCCTAGAATGGGTTCCTCGGCCTGAACTACATGTTGGCTGAGATCTAGAGAATTTTTCTTGCCCTTCCAGGTTCCAGAGGCTCCCCTCCTTCCCCAGCTCATAGCCTGCAATCTTCATCTTCTAAACCAGCCATGCCTTATTCAATCTTTCTCGTGATGCATCACTCTGATACTTTACTACGTCCCTCTTCTATTCTTAAAAACGTTTATGATTACCTTGGGCTAACACAGATAATCTAGGATAATCTCTCCCATTTTGTAGTCTGCTGCTTAGCAACCTTAATTGCATTTTATTTTAATTCCACCTTGCTAGGTAACATAATGGATTCACAGAGTCCAGTGATGAGGATATACATATCTTTGGGGAGTAGGGGTCACTATTCTGACTACACAGCAATCAACTCTTATTAAACTTTCCTTTTCTTGCTGGGCATAGTGGTGCATGCCTGTAATCCCAGCACTCAGGAGGCTGAGGCAGGAGGATCATTGTGAGTTCAAGACCATCCTGGGCTACAAAGTGAGCTCAAGACCAGCCTGAACTGCATAGTGAGACCTTGTGTGAAAAAGACAAAAAAAAAAAAAACCAAAAACCTTTCCTTTTCTTGAAGAATGTTTGAGCCAGGACTGATGATATACCTATTGATGTTTCTACACATTTTTATTCAGTTCAAAACCAACAAGCTGGTGCAGGAAAAGAGCAAGAAGTCAGCAAGAAGCAAGCCCTCCCTGTGAATCTGCACAATGCACAGGCCACTGGGGGGACAGCCAGATGCCAGCCCCTTTTGGCTCATGGACTGGGAAACAAGAGGAGCCAACACCCCACCCAATCCCCTGCCATAAACAATCAGCTGATCCAGAGAAACACAGGCTGTGATGATAGTTATTGAGGTAAAATAAATG
>RJWT010006297.1:0-29411 GCA_004365215.1 Cuniculus paca
ATATGTATCATATTTTTAAGAAATCAGGCGGAAACGTTAACAGCAGTCATATCTACGTTGATATAGTTGAGTTTTTTGGTTTTTGTCTTACCAAAAAGTCTATCAAAATTATACATTTATCACCCTCCCCCAAAAAAACCTTTTAAAATGGTACTTTCATTTGCTTCAGTCACATACTCACAAAACAATTTTTAAGCCACCTTCCTTACCAGCCCCTACATCTTATCACTGTGTACGACCTTCTGAATAACCTTTCTTATAATGAAAGAAGAGAAGCAATAAAACTGTATTAGAAAAGTTTGGAAGTCACACAAGACCCAAATCCTGGTTACATTCACCAAATGTGTAACAGGCAAATGAACCAACTGCCCTCCTGTCTGTGTGCGATGCCGCCCATCTTGGGTTGCAGTCACAAAGGCAGCTGCACTTTCAACCCAGACATTTGACCTGGGTTTGGGCTATGGATGTTTAGATGTGAAAGACCTTTACACATTACTTCATGCAAGTCCTTTGTTTTATAAATGTGGAAACTGTCAGAGACTAGTTCAAAGATATAGACTAATATGTGATAGTACCTGAATTCTAAACTTTTGACCCCAGGTTCAATACTACTTCAACAGCATCCTTGGAAAAATCCTTAAGCTATCTCTGCCCATGCCATTTTTTCTATCTCCCTGATCATCCCTTGCCTCTTTCAGTATTTATCTGGATTCCACTTATAAACAGAAGGACCTCCCTAATGCCAAAGGTAACCTCTCCCTCTTCTCAAACTTACCTAACGCCACTGGGCTTTTTCAGTTAAATCATACAGATGGAAGGCCAGCTAGCAGAGAACAACAGCTTGAGGTAAAGCAGAAACCATGAAACATGTAAGCTGACATTTCATCATAAATCCTGAGTTTCAAGAAAAGACAATGATGTTCACTATGTAGCCTGCTTCCTAAAACAGGCAACCAGATTAATTTTCAAACACCTAGAAAGCTCAGAAGGACTGCAAACTGATGTGTTACTAAAACAATGTGACAACTAAATGCAATGTAGATCCCTATAATAAATCCTGTAACAAAAGGTTAGTGAAAAAACTAGTAAAAATCTGAATAAAGTCAAGAGTTTAGCTAATAGTAACTCACCAACATTAACTGCTTAGTGTTAACAAACAAACATAAAATACGTTACTACTTCCTCATGTACATTTGTTTTCCATCATCTGCAGAAGCAGCACCACTGTGTTTATAGTCAACAGGACTGAGAAAACTTAGCTCTGCCCTGATGACCTCCATTTCGCGATGGATAAGTCCTCCCACTCCCAGTCCAATGCTCCTCCAAACTACACTTCCCCTTGCCACTGGTCATCAATGTAACTGTATTTGACCAAACCTTACTGCAATTTGTGGTATCAAGAGTCCACGTGTTATGTTAAACATTCCAAGAAAAAAAAACAGCTAACATTAATTTTAACAATATAGAAATACACTAATCATCTATATAAAAATACTACAGTCAAAATTTTTATTACTGCTCGATGAAGAGAAATAAATGGCTTTGTTTCGAGTGCTATTTGATATTCCATATGAGGACTAAAAACTAAAAGGAAAAAAAGGCAGTGTATTTTTAAATCATTACTACTCTTTATTTTGTCTTTAGAGAAAGAAAATGTGCTAAAGCATCAGAAGAAACTTCTTTGAGCTCACTTATGAAACTTCAGTCTTCTGCTCTTCCACGGTGAAAGAGCACTTCACTCACTCCAGTTTAAATCTTCCAGTCAACTCAACAATGTGACAATGAGGGGGTGATTTTATACAAATCTCAGGAATTGTCTTAAGCAATGTTTTAAGTTATGATTATTATTAATATAACTACTGAAAAGTGTCATCTCACTGAACAATTTGCAATACTTTTAATCTATGATCAACCTGAAAACTGATTTCCCACTCTTCCTTTATATTACACACTACACTAAATAGAAATTAACTTTATTCTAACCTAAAGGTTTTGATGTTACAGCATTTTTATATATCACAACACCACATAACAAGTTACTCAATAAATGTCTGTTGAATGAATGTCAAGCTTGATAAAATGCATCATGACACAAAACTGATTCCTTATTAAAAAACATTTCCTATCCATTAATATTTATTGTATGCACATCACAAACCAGGCACTGGAGCCACGGCAGGGATAAGACAAACAAATAAGATGCCACCTAATTAAATTTACAGATATGAAAACAGTTAAATGGAACACAGTATAATACAAAGAAACAGAACAGCTCAATATGCCATGGAAAGATGAAAACAAACATATCATCTCAAGAGTATGCGAAAAAGCTCTATGAACTCCTGATCGTAGAACAATCTTCAATTTTCACCACTAGGAACACAAAATAAAGTACCCCTTCCCATTTTGCTATGTAAATTTTTAGAACATTAATTAAGTTCAAAAGCATTATGGTAAATGAACAAACCCAGTCACAAAAGTCTATACACTGTATTCTTTGCTTCAAGTGACGGGACATCCTAGAAGTGGCAAGATGATAGCACAAGAAAGCAGATCAGTCAGTGGCTACTAGAGGCTAGGATACAGAGAGTGCAGAATGTCATGGCCATGTAAAATGTTCATTAGGTAGCTACAGAGATATAAAAATTACCCAATAAAACAATTAATTTCTAATTAATGATTTTCTGTATATTCACATTTCATAAAACTTCTACTTAAATTTCTTTATATTAATCTTTTATCATTACTAAGCTGCAACATTTTATTTTGCAACTGACACTATTTTTAGAAATTTTATCATAGCCCAAACTGCCATTTTTATGTTAAAACATGACTTTTTTACTTGACCTAAATGTATATTATCATCAATGTAAGCATTTTTTGTATTCTTTCTAAAAATCTTTTAATAAGCTCCCTTGTAGTATAATTTATAATAAAATTCACCATTTTAAAGTGAGAGATTTGATATTTTTACAAGTGTACAAAGTCATTTTGTAATATCACCACAATCATAATACAGCACCGTTTCTACCCCCTCAAGAAAGTTTTCTCTTCCCATCCATTACCCTAACAAGTACTCTAATCTGCTCTCTGGCATTACAGCTTTGCCTTTTCTAAGGGTATCCTATCATTTGAAGCTTGCAGTTTGTAGACTTTTGTGACTGTCTGGAAGGACTGTATTTCCATATAAGGACACATTCTGAGGTCTAGGAGCCAGGATTTAAAACATATTTAACCCAGGGACACAGATCAGCTGATAACACTGGGTTACACGGTAAATGCATGTTTACAACAAACTGCCATACTACCCAGAGTGGCTGCACCACCTCTGCCTGTGCTGTGTCCTCCCCAACACTCAGTACGCTGTTTTCAGTTTTTCTTAATTTGAACCATTCTAGTTAATGTACAGCACACTGTGGTTTTAAAATATAGTTCCCTAATGACTAATGAACCTAAGCATCCTCGTCACTCATTTATCTTTACCAGTAACATGTCTATTTAAACTTTTTGACCATTCTGAATTGGTTTTTCTCACAATTAAGATGTAAATGTTCTTGTATGTTCTGGATATGAGTTATATTACCAAATATAAGTTTTACAAATATTTTCTCCTGTCTCTGTTAGCCTTTACTTTCTCCATCTTGTCTTTTATTTTGATAAAGTTCAAATTTAGAATTTTTTTTTCTTACACAGTATTTCATGCTTTTTGTTTAATCCAAGGGCATAAAAACTTGCTCTTACGTTTTATTCTACAATTTTTACAGGATCACCCCTTCATTTAGGTCAAGGCCCACATTAGGTAATTTTGGTATATGTGAGATCAAGGTTCAGAATGTTACCCAGCAACATTCAGTTTTTCTAGTATTTTTTTGATAAAATACTTTCCTTACTGAATTACTCTGGAGCTTTTGTTGCAAATCAGCCGATCATTTGTGTGTGGATCTATTTCTGGGCTCTCTATTCTGTTCCAATACCATACTATCTTAGGTACTGCTGCTTTATATAATCTATCTTAGAATCAGACAGTATGAGTCCTCCAACATTACTCTTCATTTTCAAAAATTGTAAAGTTCATGCTGGGTGTGGTATGCACACCTATAATTCCAACTCTTTGGAGACGGAGGCAGGTGGATAGTCATAAGTTTGAGGCCAGTCTAGGATACACAGTGAGTTCAAGGCAAGCTGTATCTACATAGCAAGACCCCATCTCAAAAAACAAAAACAAAAAAAGTATGTTCAAGATGTTGCCCAGAGTAATCCAGTTTCTCCATCCTATTTCAATTAGAAATCTGACATTTCATAAATTGGTTTTTCATTATCCAAGAAAATCAGTATTGTATCTCTACAGAGGGCACTATGTAAATCCTGCACTCACGACTGGCTAGTAAAGGTTTAAAAGAAATTCATTGCAAGTTTATGCACCTATTGCACAACTCTTCTGTCACCATGACAAAAACATATAGATTATTATTACCAGTAGCTAAGTTAGACAAAAATTACTACACAGTCAGAGAGAGACTGGGCTCTCAAGGAAGTCAGCAGAAAGAATAAAGACATCAGAATTGTGGCTGGAGGTGAAGACAACCAGGCCTCAAGATAAAGATGCAATAGCCAGGTTGACATGCCTCCCTAAAGGACAAGCAGTAACTTGGAATTATACAGTAACTAGCACCAACTGGTCCAGGAAGTCCAGACAGGCATGAGTCAGCCAGGTGAGTGAGCAGAGCATCTGGACCAATCCCTTCTCAGAAAGGCCTTTGTTCTATCCATGTACCCTTGTTACATGACTCGCTTCCCTACAGGATCAATATTAGCTAAGCAACTGTACTTGCAATCCTACAGGTTGATTGTAGTTTGACCCATGTTGTATCCACAGTGTGATTTTGCTGTATAAATTACCCCGGACAAAGGGCCTTGCTGGCAACCTACTTTTGGGTCCCTTCCTGTCTCTCAGGAGCTATCCCTCAGTGTATCTTTCCTAACAATTTCCACTGTTCCTCAGAAGTCATTTTTTGATTTCAGAGAACACAAACTTGAAGTTATATTTTTCTCCTATATTAATATGACTACATCTTACATTAGCAAGAGTAAAGTGTTATTAGATATTAACATTATTGCATATAATGTATTAGCATGTAACATGAGTAATGGATAATTATAATAGCATTACCACTATTATTTAAAAATTAACTCAAGCTTTTCAACACATTTTTTAAATCAGTAAGATGATAATTATTTCCATGACAAAGATAAAAGCTGAGTTTAGTTCAAAAAAGAGAAATCAGTAACTAGAAGAAACTGCAACTACAAAAATAATATCTCAAGAAAAAGAATATACATTTATGCTGGTATGGGACAAACTACAAAGTAACAGTCATCCAGAAATTTTTTACTTGCAGGTTTCACCTTTTACCACTGAAAATATCCCTTAAAAAGAATGCATACAAATACTGAAAGTTATCTGGTTATAATGTACATAAATTTAACATTATAAATACTAACCACAAAGCACCTAAGTAACGTGAAATGCTTACGCATGATTTGTACATTATATATACATTGTGAAGCCTTCCCAAAGGGGCTTCTGTCATTCATCTAAATAAAACTTTCTAAAATACCAATTGTTTTGCCTTTCCCTTTTCTCTAACCGAGCCTAAATTACAAGTTAAAAACCAATTCTTCCTCCAAAGATGTGACTATTAACACTTTTTAAATACATTAACTTTAAGCCAGGCATGGTGGCTCACGCCTGTAATTCCAGCAGCACTCGGGAGGCTGAGACAGGCGGATCATTGTGAGTTCGAGACCAGCCTGGGCTACACAAAGTGAGCTCAAGGCCAGCCTCAAACCGTTTCACTTACTATAAGTTACCTTCTGTTCTCTCAGTATCCCTTTGAAACTTTTAATATAAAAGGAAATTAACTACAATTTAATGTACATAACTGAATTTTGAGGTGGGCATAAAACAGTATTGTGGCCCACTAGTTACAGGAAATTTCAGAGTTTAAGATAACCCTAAAATTAAATCAAGCACTTATCCATGAATTTCAGTGGTTCTCAGTTGAGAATAAGTGTGTGCACTTATTTAAAAATGACATTTTGTCCAACTTTATTTTTTCTGTTATGTCTAAACTATGGCAATAAACTTAAAATATCTTATTTTTCAAAGATACTATACATTTTCTTATCTAGAAAAAAAGAAATTATTTAGTTAATAAAATCTAAACAGGTGACAATAAAGAAATGAGAAAGTCCTAAGATTCAAAGACGATATTCAAAATGACTAAATGACTCACACCTTTTCTTTTAAACTCCATTATATTATCCATACAATTGTCTACACAGGATTCCTTCAATGGGGGTTATGAGTAGGTCAAATGATTTTTCTGTAGTCCATATATATGAAAGGATAAAACATACTTTTATATAAGATAGCAGAGCTGATTCTTTAAAGAAAAATGTCATCATTAAAAATAAATGTTGAATATAGCTTATTTCATATGATTGCTACCTGATGAGTAAGATCATATTCTATTATTTCTTTTGAAATGTCAGTTTAGCTTTCACAAGATATTACTTCAACAAAAAGTTCATTTTGTCAGGTTTCTCCCAAAGAAAGCTAAATATAGAACCTGCTGAAAGAGACATTAGAAACTTCTGCCTCTTCTAAGAATAACAACCTCAAAAGAGTGATCACCAGCAGTTTTTAGATACCATAGTTTGCTAACAGAGTCCTCCCCCTAAAGATGGTTTCCCACTGCAGAAAACAACTCTTGGATTGTTGGGGCATAGTTATAATGCAGGAACAATTCATGAGATGGTAAACTTACAGATATTTCATGATCAATTAGGGGCCTCTGACCAAATTGCTGTTCTGCCATTACTGCTAAATTCAACTGACCCTGACAGTGCCCACAGCCTAGCTGCAGATGAGCACCAAGTCAGAGTAACTGTCTATACCTTAAGGTACCCTGGGCTGATTTGTGCTCATTCAGTAAAGGCCCTCCCTGAGGAACATTTCTATATTATGGTAATGCCTTTATCTCCTCAGTGCAAAGAGTCTTCCTTTTGGTTTGGCTTGGCTTGGGAAATTTCCCACAACAGGATGATAAGAACAGGTTACATTGCATTTCTACAACGGTATTTGTGAGAACCTACCAACTTTTAGTTACACAAAAATAATGGCATCGAAATAATCACTAGCCTGGAACATTCAGACCAGAGGGGGTAAAAAAAAAAAAGAGATTAAGTTAAATTGTTCCACAGGCCTTGTGTTATGAGAGGAAGTTAAGGTGTCAACTTAGATGTGTAATAAATATGCATAGTAAAATTTTAAGTGAACCACTGAGAAAACAGAAATAGTGGATAGCCTCAAAAACTGGACACGTAAGAAGAATGCAAATGAAAAGGCAAATACACCAAAAATAATAAACAGGGAAAATCTTCAATCAATCAAAATAGAAAAGAGAGAGACAGAAAGAGAAGGAGGGGTGGGGGTTACTAAAAGGCCAGTCCCTAACACAATGAATACACATGGACTAAAATTCTTTACTGTCAAACTGAATAAACACCGACAGTAACACAGTAGTATTTCTAAAAGACAAAAAGAAAAAAAAGCCCATAAGCTTCATGCTTGAATTTACTGAAAAGTAAAACTGCTTTATACAATCATCTCAAGATATACTGCTACAGCAAAGAGGAAAAAGCACCCATTTCATACTTGTTTTACTTTTAGTAAGTATGTGAAAGGAAAAAATGAAGACAGAACATACTTGTACCACAAAATTAATGAACTGGACTTGATGGAGACATAAAGAACCTGGTATTAACCAGTCAGAAAAAGACACATTTTTGTCAAGCACACCACACTGGAAATACTTATAAAACCTTAATAATGTAGACGATTTTAAAAAAGCATGTGTGAACAAACTTTTTGAAAATCAGTATCAGAGGAAAAACAAAATCAGTATTTACAAGGTAAAATTTACAGCTGAAACACAGAGTAGAGTATCCCACACCTGTCACCCCAGCACCCAGGAGGCTGAGGCAGAAGGATCACTGCTAGTTCAAGGCCAACCTGGGCTACCTAGTGAGTTTAAGGCCAGTCTAAAATACACAGTGAGATTCTGTCTCAGAAAGACAGACAGATGGTCAGAAGGGTGGACAGAAAGAAGGAAGAAAGAAGAAAGGGGAGGGGAAAAGGGAGAGAAATAAAAGAGGGGAGGGGAGGGAAGGGGGAAGAAAGAGAGTGAGATGAGGAGGGAAGGAGAGAAAGTAAACAAGAAAAATTAAATATGGAGTTAAACACCCAAAATAAAAACACCACAAACAAACAAACAAAAAAAATCATATTAACAAGTTCAAACAAGTAAGAAAGGAGGTAACAAAGGCAAGAGTATGAATTAGTGAAAGAGAACACAAATGCAGAATACAGACTGAACAAAAGTTAAAAGCTGATCTGTCAAACAGATGTAAAACTCTTTAATAAAGTGACTGCATTAAAAAGGATAGCATATCATCACTAAATCGGAAATGCAGCCTGACATCAGCAAAGTATACAAATGCAATCCAGCATATAAGAGTTTAAATTAAAATCCCACGAATATTTCCTCAGTAGATAAAGTATTTGTTAAAAATCTTCACCCAATATAAAGATTTCCCTAAAAATACCAACCACAAAACCACCAAAGCACCTTATTGGAAAACTAAAAAACTAAATCTTAAACAAAACAGGAAACCCATTTCAAGACCTGGCAGACCTACACAGAATCACAGAACAAAAAAACTTTTTTTCCCCACCTTCCTGATGACTGCTTTTTAGAAATATGACTGTCTACATATAAAACTCAAAAAATGTGTAAGCATGTTACTAGAATAAAATCACTTAAGCAAGGTTGGTATATTCAAAACAACAAAAAGTCAATTTAAATTTTATATAGCAGAACATGAATAAACTGAAATTTCTAGATGATGCCATTTATAATAGCATGAGAAAAATACTTACTATATGCCTGGAATAAGCCTAACAAAATATGCATAGTACTTGCATAGTGAAAATTATGTAAACAAATAAATAAATAGGGATGATGTTCATGGACAGGGAGATGAAACATTTCCCTGATCACCGTCTCTTAGAGATATGAAACATTTTTAAGAATTTTGTTTCTCTATGATTTCACAAGCAAATTCAGTAAAGTTCCAACTGATAACCACAAGAATAGCTAAGTCTGCTGATAAACTGGTTCTCAATTTATATGGATGGTTCAAGCAGCTCCTGATGGAAATGTACAATACTTGTTCCTACGAGATAATGTGACTCACCAGAACTACAAAAACTTAAAACCATATCCATACATTTGTGTGGAGATAGCCAATAAAACAGAAGAGCTCTCACATAGAAACGGGCAAAAACTGAGTCATGAAATTGACAGGTGGTACTCTCCAGTCACTGGAGGGAAAAATTCAATATGCAATATTAAAACCATTTATCCAAATGGGAAACTTACACAAAGAACCAATACCGAACAGATTTCAAGTAAACATGAGAGAAAAACTTTTAAAAACAAAAATATAGATACACTCCAAAAGACCTTGGACCATGGAAGTGCTAATCAATCAAGAGAATGATAAATTTCACTGTATTAAAATTCAACTCTCTTTACTAAAATGTCATTAAAAAAATATACCAAGCCATTAACAGAAAATATTTACAACACATAACACGTAATAACTAACAAGTACCTGAGTCCAGAGTACAGTAGAGAATTCCTAAGAATTAGTTAAGGAAAAAACCAAAACTAAACTTCAGGGTAGGGAGGTAACAAAAACAGAAAAATCACAGAAATGAAAACAGAAAATAAAGGTAAAGATGCTCAATCTCACTGTTAGAAAAGTGCAAACCAGTGGGAATCGAAATGTTCCATGAGAACTTCCAAATGTCTCTTATGGGAACTGAACTGAAGACGTTATGTTGTGTTTATATATTGTCTTTTTTGAGACAGGGTCTCCCTATGTAGTTCTCGCTGGCCCCCAACTCATGGTAATTCTCCTGCCTCAGCCTTCCAAGAGCCTGGATTACAGGAATGTGCCACCATGCCAGGCTTACACATTGTGTGTCTTAAATTTAAAACACTTTCACAGATTACAAGAAAATGCAAAAACAATCTACAAAACATTCAATCTATACTTATTACAGTAAAAAGTCTTTTTTCCAAATTTTCTGAGAACACCTAAATATTAGTTTTAATTATTATTTTCAAAATGTGACTAAATCTGAAGGTTTTCAGTGTTTTTTCTCAATTTTTCCTGTTTCTTTAATAAAATTACGTGTTGTATTCATCAACCGAATACATCTGATCCTATACCAAAAGCCTCTTCAGAGCTATCATTCTAAAAAACTCTGCTGACCCTGTAAAATGATATCAAATTGGTTATTACTCAAAATTTAACAAATTTTTGAACAAAATTAGAAAAAAAATTTTAAATAAAACATGATTACATGTTTATACACACATTGCTATAAATCCATTTCCTGCATTTCAGAAAAATATATCCATATAAAGTTAAATTATGACAGTTTGAAACACAAAAAAGATATATACACTAGATCAGAACTATACTTATAGAAGGCTAAGTATGAACTCAAATTTTTCTTTTTTTCTAAGTCTATCAGATTGTCACTAAAGCGGTCCTTCACCGCTAACACAGTAACATAAATTTGTGACTCTATCAGATTATTAATAAACAATAACATGATTAGAATACAGAATTAGCTTTATGTAGTATCCTGGATTACCCCCATATTTGAGACAAAGTTCAGTAACATAACATGTTGGTCACTCAAATGCAGAAAAAAAGACAGTTTTGCATTTAACAACTATGATTAAAGGTACCTTAAATTACTCTTCTGAAAAACAATACTTTTAAATGGCATATATTCCAGGCAATTATACCTGTTTCTGCAACAAACTCAGAAGAAAAATTTCAGTTATGTTGCCTAACAAGGCTAAATATATTTTTAACATCAACTGTCAGAGAAAAACCAGGTAATATCTTCAAATACAAAGTCAACATTATGACACTCTGAAAATTATATTTACTTGCAGATAAAACACTTATGAAAAAGGAAAACATTTCTAGAAAGCAAGCCTACTTCACTGCTACCATGTTATTAATAGCAGGGTCTCTGGTCTATTTAAAAGAATGTCTACGGTCTACTGAATACATTTAGGAATTTAAGTTCTTTGGTATTTGCTATTTTTTAACTCTGAAAATACAGAGTGAAAATTTTTTATCCATGATGACTGGAACCAGAAGTGTTCTGAATTTTTCCAAATTTTAGAGTAGCTGGATATATGTATTGAACAGGATGGAGGATGAGACAAAGCATAAAAATAAAAATTAATTTATGGTGTATATGCACTTTGTCCACACAGCCAGAGGTAATTTCAAGTGACTACAACTCATTACATGAGTCAGGTATGGAGTTTCCACTTCTGGCAACTTTTCACTTTGAAATGTTTTGGATTTTGGATCTCCAGATTGGAGAACCAAAATGTGCACTTCCAATTTTAGTCTGAGAATCTACCAACATAAGACTAAAACTACAAGCAAGACTACTGAATTATAAAAACTCTTTATTAACAATTTTTTTTTCTTTTAATAGGCTATCCTGTCAATGAGGTAATGAAAATGATTTTGGTGTTGTTCTAATGTTTTATTAATGGACTTCATGTGAAGTGATACTGAATTAGAAAAGCCTACTTTTGAAACTGCAACAATTATAAAAAGTAACACAAAATATAAGTTTTTCAATCACTTTAGTTCCCATGATAGTAAAAGGTAAGGAGAAACAAGGATCCACATTAGGATGATAATGATGATAGCTGACATTTTTTGAGCACTACGTGAAGGGCACTGTTTTAAATACTGCCTTTGTCACTTTCCTTGTCACAGAGACACAATAAAAGGCAACCATAACATAAAGGAGTAGAGGATTTTTATTGTGGCTCATGGTTACCTCATGATTAGCCAGCTCCAAGACAGAGGTGCATGTCAGAACAAAGTTGCTCACATCCAGGCAGCCAGAAAGTACAGAATCAAGGAAGGAGCCCGGAAAGAAGATAGGTATACCCTTCCTAGTCCCCCACCCCTACCCCTCAGTGACCCACCTCTAGCCAATCCCCATCTCCAGCTACTGATCTGATCTCAGTGTACTGATGTGCTCCGCATTCCAGTCACCTTCCAAAGCCCTACCTCTGGGCACACAAGGCTTTGGCAAGACATTCCAGATGTAAACCATAACAAGCACTTTCCACACATGAATGCACCTAATTCGAATACTAAAACCATAAAGTAGATACTATTACTATGGTCACTGTTCAAAAAACTGAGCCACGAATAACTTCAGTAACGAACCTCAAGTGATACCCCTACAAAGTGACGACATCAAGACAGAGTTCATGCTCTTGACGTTTTTGCAATACTAGTAGTCCTTGATTTTATGCTCACAAAAAACTGAAGGCCGTCTGTTACGGTTTGTGCATAGATGGCCCCCCCAAGCCTCATGTAGTCATGGAAGCGGTTGAATCTAACATTTATGATTGATTCATTGTGTAGCGCTGAGATTGGCGGTGTGAGCTCTGCACCCGCCCAGGGGTGGAGCCGACATACAAAGCAAGGTCGCAATGGGGGTGTTTTTTCCTCCTTGGGGTGGCTCGCTCTTGCCGCTTGCAGCCGCCAAGAACAGCAACGCCTCAGCCACGCCGCCCTGCCTGGAGCCAGCTAAGCATGGACTAAAAGCCGCAAAACTGTTAGAAATAAGCCTCTCCCTTCCTTCACTTTGGGCGTCAGGTATTTTTTCCTAGCATCGAGAAAAAAGTAACTAAGACACCGTCACATCAATTACCTAAAGAATGCGGCCACTGCTCAACTTGGAAGCTGTACTAAAGAAGGTAAGCGATGTTACACATTAGCCAAAGACCTCTATCTCCTGCAGCTGTGAAGCAATTCATAATTCCTTTATGTAGTAGACTCCTTACTATCCAATACAGCAAAGCACTGTGTTAATTTTGGCTATTTACAGCAAATATTGGTAATGGAGATTTTGTACTACTACATACAGAGAAATCAGAAAACAGAAGTAGAGAATATACTACTTTCAAACACTGAAATTTTAAAAAAGGGTATCTGAATCTAACAATTCATTTTCAGTGTTTAGTAGACACACAGTCCTCATTTTACAGATTTCATACCTGTGAATTCACTTACTTGCTAAAATGTATTTGTAAACCCTGAATCAGTACCAGCAGTGCTTCTGTAGTCATTTGTAGACATGTGCAGAGTGGAGAAAATTTGAGTCCCAACTGAGGTTCAATTTTTTACTGTAGATAAATGTACCACTTGTGGTCTATTTAGCATGTTTTTTGCATATCTCATTTGTTACTGCTGGTGGTTTAAAATAGTCACCAAGCACAGTGCCACAGTTTTATCTGGTATCTGGTAAGTGCAGGAAGGCTGTGATGTCCCTTAGTGAAAAAACACACTATTAGATAGATAAGCTTGGTTTAGACAGTGCTGTTGGCCATGAGTTCATGTTAATGGATCAGTAATATGTGTAGTAAATAAGATGCCTTTAAATAGAAACATAAACAGGCTATGTATTGACCTGCTAGCAAAAATCTGTGACTGGAGGTGCAAAGGAACCTAACTGTGTTTTATTTAGAAGTAATGGCTCAGTGTTCATTAATTCAGTGTTTGTGGCAACTTTATGGAACATAACATCATTGAAAATAATAAGAAATCAACTGTATTTCTTTTTCCACTCATCTGATAATCATCCTGAAATGGATACAGCTAACAATATTAATCCAATTTTCAAGAGAGTCATTATTAAACATTCACAGAAAAATGGTTCCTAAAATTATAGGGTATTTATCATACAAAGAACATCTGATTTTAATGTTGCATTTAAGTCCCAAGATTACTATTAATGAATGCTATCTTATTACTACATCTGTCCTTCATTTTACAATTTCGAAAATGACACACTTTATTATCTTCACACAAGTGAGTAAGGTAACAGTTTTTACTCACAATAAAAAGCTAATCAAAAGGGGAAATTGGTGGTTTCTTATAATGAAGACTAAGGTCACTAATTTTCAGGACTTTTACTTAAAACCTCCAGGTGCACTTAAAATCATTTAAATTGAAGACAGCAAAGCCAAGACACATTTTCCAACCTACATTATCATCCTTGAAGAAGATGAAACAAAACCTAATAGAAACAGACAACTAATCTCCAAGTGCATTAAGGAATTCGTTGGACAAATATTGCCAAATTATTTTACTCGGTTCCATAACCACAGACATTAACAGATACAGTAAATTTAGAAGAAAAATTGTAGCTAGGAGGTAGGGGAAGTTTACAATTGTTTGAGCAATTAATTGTTAAAATATAAATAACAGGAAAATTTAATGAATATTTTTCAAGGAATTAATATGTTGTTTACCAGTGAAATCATTGTATCATCATTCTCACTAACTTCATGGATTTAATTGCAACTGTCAAATGTTCAAGTCCACAAAACTGGTAAATTGCTTTAGCAATTACCTCTACTATTACTTCTGTAAATCGCCATTCCTGAAATAATCACAGTCTGGAATGTATGTTAAGTCTATAAATTACTGATAAAGTACACAAAGTATACTCTTTCATACTTTCGTTAGTTTCAAATACAAATATAAATGCTGAAACATTTAAAAATAAGTAGTATGAAAAAGGATAAAGTTTTTTTTAACCCTCTATTATTCTCTAAAACTAAAAATTTAATTAAAAAATTTAATCTACCCAGACAGCTACAACCATATGGCTAGGTTATACACTTTTATCAGGGAATTCCAGGTATCTTAAGATAGATTCAAAGTTGTCTACTTTCCATTCACCTTCTTTCTTAGCATTCCCTCTGGATCTATAAAAAGTTTATTTAATCTCAGCCACAAGAAACAACAATGAGTTGGACAACATTTGTTCAGCAGATAGGAAAAGGATAGTGGCAATGTTGAAATGACTATGAAGTAAGGAGGAAGAAGGCAGTAATTCTGGTGTCAGCATATTATTATTTAAAATCTAAATCTAAATCTTTTCATCAATTGTCATAGTTAAATTACATTCCTCTAAAAGACAGATTAAAGTTTGAATTCCCAGTATCTCAAAATGTGACTGTATTTGAAAACAAAGTTATTCTAGATAAAATTAATTAAAATGAGGTTATTCTGGCAGTATAGGCCCTTAGCCCCTGTCTTAGCCACTTCAACACTCTCTAGACATGTCATGGTTTGTGTCTTGATGTCCCCCCAAAGCCTCATATGTCACAGGGGCAAGCTTTTAGAGTTTGTGACCGAGTCATGGTCCAATGTTGGGATTATGGGTGTGTGTGCTACACCCAAGTGTGGCCTAAATACAATACAAGGGACAGAAAGAGTCTTCTCTTGGTGCCCCTCCCCTTTTGCTCTTGTTGCTTTTGCTGTTTTCCACCACCAAGAAAGGTTGCCCCTGTGCCATACCAACCTGCCTTGGAGCCAGCTGATTATGAACTGCAACCTCCACAAACTGTGAGCTAAACAAACCTTTCCTTCCTTAATTTTGGGCATCGGGTATTTTGTCTCAGCAATGAGAGAAAAGTAATGAACATGGGAAACAATACTTGATACAAACAAAAGAGAAGATGTTTATTTTGGATGACACTTTCAGTCCATGATGTGTTGGCTCCAAAGCAGAAATAGGATGGCAGAGAGGCATAGGAGACAAAAATATGCTAAACTCGTGGCAGCCAGGAAGCAGAGAACAAAGCAAGAAATCAGAGCCAGCATTTCTGAACAGTCCAAGTTGAAAGTCCCCTCTGAAACTAAAGGCAAATGCTTAGTGGTAAGCCTCAATACAAATCAAAAAGAAAGTTAAACACAACTTAAACACTCCCATTCCAAAAAACCAAGAGGGTAGAAAGAAGTAGGAAAAAGCAAGACTAAAATTCATCAGGCCGTGCCCAGCACCTGGGGCAAATTGTGAAAAGAGATGTGCCCTCTAAAGAAATACAACAATGCCAGTTGCAGCCCTCATGGTCTCTCTCCTGAGCTGGTTTTGCAGCTTTCCTCAGCAGATGATTCACATTCCTGGATTCTCCAACTTCCTGGAATCTCCATTGTGCTTTCAGTCTATCACATTTTCATGCAGTCCTTTCAGGGGCACACTGCCTGGCTTCTGAACTCTGAGTGGAAGCCACCATGATTCTGTAAGTCTTGCATTATGCATGTCCACAGTACCAGCACCATATGGATGATGCCAAGATCTGCTGCCAGCTCAAGAAATAACCGAGCCCTTTGGATCACAGCTATAGAGCCCTGTGAAGGCATGAATGGGTGAAACATTTCCTTCTGTAGTCCTTAGTAAGCAGAGCACTGTGGGGCTCTCTTCAAACAAAAGGTTTACACTTTCGCACTTTTAAGCTTGTGATGGGTAGGGTCTAGTCAATTCCTGAGATACCTTTAGGCCCTCTTTCCTACTGTCCTGATGCAAAGTACTTGCCTTTTTTTTTTAATGCTAAACTTTTCTGCAACCACATTCTCCTCTGCCCCAACTTTGTAGGTGCCTTCCTTCTGGCCAACCTGCACATCATTCAGCTCTGCTTTTTGCTCCTGACTTTCATTATAAATATGACTAAAATCTGCCAGGAGAACCCATGCCATATTCTGAACACTAGGCTGCCTTGAAATTTCCTCTGCGAAATTAATGAGTTTCCTGCCCTTAATTTCAATCTCCTGCAGAGTCTTAGGACATGGGTAAAATGTACACTGCCAACAAGTCCTTGTTTCCAACTGAAACCTCGAGAGTCTGGCCTTTACTATCAGCATTCAGGTCATTCCTATTTCAAATATATGTATATATACAGATGAAAATATTAATAACCTCATGTATGAATGGAAAAATTTTAAGTCACCAATTTAGTTTATAAAAACATGTAATCTACATAATAAATGTAAAATCTTCATTTATAAATGCCCTAATGTGATTACAAACAGGAGTTTAACATATGGGACTATCAATGCCCTGTTTCAATTTTTAAATAAATATGCTTCTGCATATCCTGACTTTACACTAAACTGAAAACATACGCAGGGTTCTGACCTTATTGCACACTCCTCTGATCTTTTAACAAACATTTAAAAGTGTTGTGAAAGGGGAAAATTTTTAAACTGGCAACATCTCTTTTTTGAGAAAGTCTTGCTATTTTGCCTGAGTTGATCTTAAAATCCTGGGCTCAAGGGATGCCTCAGTTTTCAAAGTAGCCAGAAGTACAGATGCATATCATTGCACAAAAGAAGTACTACTCACAATACTACACTTCACCCAGCTTCTCTAAACGCCTCCTGAAAACACCAAAGACTTCTAAACATGGTCAAGTACTGTCAGAGTAATGATACCACTTCTCTGGTACCATCTGTGTTGGTTACTTTCCCATCACTGGACACATATCTGACAGAAACAAATCAAAAGAGAAGAGTTTTATCTTGGTTCACAGTTTCAGTTTATGACTAGCTGGCTCCAATCCAAACATGGGATGGCAGAGAGGAATGGTGGAGGAAAAAGACACTCAACCAATGGCAGCCAGAAAATAGCAAAGGGAGAAGTCAAGGACAAGAATACAGACTCTTTAGGTCAGGCCCCCAGTTACTCACCTTCTAACAGCAAATGTAGCTACTGAGCTCATCAATGGATAAATTCACTGATGAATATAGTATGCACTATGATCCAGTCACTTTTCACACACATGAGAATTTGGGAATATTTTATATCTGAACCGTAACAGTTCTATATGTTTTTTTGTCTCCATAAGAGACAAAAACACAAAAATATTCAGGGAAAAAAGTCATATGACAATGGAGACTAAGAATGGAATGATACATTTCAAGAAATGACAAAGACTGCCTGCAAAAACCACAAGCCAAAAGCAGCAAGGAAAGATTATCTACTACAGGTGTTAACAGGATGGCCTTGCCCACACCTTACAATGAAGAATGGCTTTTCTATGGTTCTAAATGATAATTAATCTATGTTTAAAGCCACTAACTTGTGATACTTCGTTACAGCAGTAACAGGAATGAATATATCAACCTTTCCACAAAAAGTAACAGCAAGGCTGGGCATGATGGTGCACATCTATAGTCCCAGCACTCTGGACACTGAGGTAGAAGAATCTCCACAAGTTCAAGGCTAGCTCACTACAAAGTGAGTTCAATGCCAGCCTGTAACTACACGGTGAGACCCTTTCTCAACAACAACAACAAAAAAACTTAAATTTACAGTGAACAAACTATTTAAAGAGTCACTGGTACCCTCCAATAAAAATAGATCTTTGTATAACTACAAAATGAAGCTTTAGTTTGTATTATTTTTTCAAAATGTAAAATAAAAATACAATCTATTCTGTGCTAAGAAACCACCTGAAACAATACAAGTTTAAAATGCCACTAAACATTGTGTTCTGAAAGTTTGAAAGCTTATAGTGCAGAGGGAAAACAATTACTATTAAACTAACACACTTCAGAATGTCATTTATGGGTGGAAAATTTTGAGCAGTAATTCAACATACAATGATTTCATGCTGTCAAAAAAGAACTTCAAGTATCCACACTCTACTTAATTTTAGCACTAAAAAGGAACTTAAAGAGTTTAGTATTTTCAATTTCCTTATTTTATAATGACAAGTCTACGACCAGAGAATCTATATCTCTCCTACTACCCCAGATAAATGCTCATCATAAAAACAATTCTCACCTTATGAAAAAAAAAAAGTATGAGTTTTCTTGCATACACTAAAGAAAATAATCATTTATGTTTACTGCTACACTGAGATGTAAACACTGTCCCAAATCAAAGACAGTCTGGTAGACTGCAAAACTAAAATGAAGCCCTAACTAACTCCGATAAATGAAAAAATTTCCATCTTCAAGTTTTCAAAACTTCATTTATCAGAAGGTCTAGTAAAAGAACAAACACTAGAAATTGAAACAAAATACAGGTGTCAATAAATAAGGTCACAATTTTAATTACCTACATTCCTGAGTTTGCTGAGACAAGACCTAAACAGGAATCACTTGCACTGAAACATACTCATATACATATGTATACAGATATATAACACCCTTTCACACTATATGGTCTCACATTTACACGTTCCTATTTCAAATATATGTACATATACAGATGAAAATATTAACCCCATGTATGAATGGAAAAATTTTGTCACCAACTTAGTTTACAAAAACATGTAATCTACATAATAAATGTAAAATCTTCATTTATAAATGGCCTAATGTGATTACAAACAGGAGTTTAACATATGGGACTATCAATGCCCTGTTTCAATTTTTAAATAAATATCCTTCTGCATATCCTGACTTTATACTAAACTGAAAACATATGCAGGATTCTGACCTTATTGCACTCTCCTCTGATCTTTAAACAAACATTTAAAAGTGTTGTGAAAGGGGAAAATTTTTAAACTGGCAACATCTTTTTTTTTGAGAAAGTCTTGCTATTTTGCCTGAGTTGATCTTAAAATCCTGGGCTCAAGGGATGCCTCAGTTTTCAAAGTAGCCAGAAGTACAGGTACATATCATTGCACAAAAGAAGTAACTCTACTTCAAATTCTTTTGCAGCTACTGAACTCACTCCCTCCTCCCCATTCTTGACCAGACATCTGAATTAACCACTGTCTCACTAGGCATCTCTATTCTCTTCCTTCCCACTCACTTTTTCACACCACTTCCACTTGTCTTCATGTCCATTTCTCTTCAAAATCAACACTGCTGAAGTCACCTCGATCAGGCCAAATCCAATAAAGCAAGTAGTCCTCTGATTACCTGGCTTTGACACACCCTTAAAAATATTGCTATCTTACACTTCCATGACATGTAACCTCCTTGTTTTCTCACATCCTCTTAGGGCTAGACCTTCTCGGTCTAGTTTGCTATTGACTCTTCTAATCAAGGATTAAAAGCTGATGTATCTCAAAGCTGACCCCTACCCTCTCTTGCACCTTCTCGGTACCTTCACATAAGTGAACTTTATTTATACCTTTTATCATCTATAAACCTAAAACTTTCCACTAATTATTTCTGGCTCAGACTAGTACTTCTTTGAACTAAACTAGCAACATTTCAGTTCCCCTGAAGGTCCCTCAAGTAACATACCCATTTTACTCAGAAATGAACTCAGAAATTACCTCCTTCCCAACTCATCAAAAATCATACTATAAAAACCTTCATCCCTAATTTCTCTAGAATTTCCTACCTTAAGGTACAATGCTCCACTCACTTACTCATGAGTCATCCCCAATATCTCTATCACCTTTATCATCCACACTTTAAATCAATAAACTGCCCCTCTTCTGATATACTGTATTTCTTGTTTATCTACATCTTTCTGTCCCCACTTTACCATCATCTCCTTTAGAATATAAGTGCATGTTAACTGACCTTCCAGCATCCCCTCTAGGTTTCTTTTCTGCAGGACATTGTATTTTCCCAAAAATGATTGTATCAATACTTCCAGTCCAAAGTCTCTTCTACTAAGAGGCATAGGTTACTTTTCTTTTGAATTTGAGCAGGACTTTGTGACTCTTTGGGTAAAAAGAACGCAGCATAAGTGATGTATGACTTGCAAGGCTGGGTCAGAAATGGAAATGTGGCTTGCAGAATACTTACTCTTGAAACGCAGACATCAAGTTTAAGGAAAATTAGGCCAAATGTAGATGTCATTCCTCCCTCCCTCAGATCACTTACTCTGGAGGAACTTAACTATGTTGTAAGAACATTTAAGACTCACATGTCAAGAATGTAAGGCTTCCTGCCAACAGCCAATAAGAAGCTGAGACCTCCTGCCAATAACTATGGTAGGGTGCCATCTTGAAAATTGATCTTCCAGTATACATAATCAGGCCTTCAGATAACTAGTCTGCTGATCTTGACTGCAATTTCATGCTCTACCCTAAACTAGCTAACCCTCTCCCAAATTCTCAAATCATAGAAAATAGGAAAAAAATTTGTAGTCAGACCTTGCAAACTGGCTTCAAGTAAAACAGATTACTTTGCATCTATACATGTTAAACCTCTTGAGTACACACGTGACAATTTTTTGCCTTTGTAGCAACATATCTAAATCTATGAGAGAACTCTCCTACCTCTGTGTATGCCCATCCACTCACACCATGTTCATTTTTTATTTAAAGAGTTACTAAAGTACCTAAATCTATAGCAAAACCTTTAGTAAAATTAGCAAAGAAATGATGCAAATAAGACAGCATTGAGTCAAATAACACTGTAACTAACAAATACCTTGATTGTCAACTGAATATAAAATACTTGTTTTGAATTACATTAGAAAAATTTACAGTATATATCATTATATACAATAGGTACATTAAAACTAATATCAGTATTGCTAATCTAGCTAATGCTATAAGGAAGAACATGTGTCCTATATAAAAATATTATTCTTAAAAAAAAATGCCATTCTTACAAGGGACAAAAGTTTGTAGCTGGTGACCCAGAAATACTTTCTCTCCAATAAGGTTACTTTTTTCCTTCCCACCTAGTAACCAAGTCTTCTATTTTGTAGTTAAGCCAAATAGAGCTTCTCTTCCACAGAAAAATGGTAATTTTAACAATAAAGTGAGAGAAAAACATGATATATCCTATGGAATCCATTTTGCCTAATAAACCTCAATTGGGGAATTTAAAATCAATTAAAAATTATTCTTTATAATATGAAATGAAGTAACTGAAAAAAAGTTATACTCAATCCTTAGTATTTGCTCATCCTAAAAACAGTGCAAAAGAGGACATGTGATTAAAAAGAAAAAGTGGACATGTGGGTCATTCATTTTAAAAAATCCAAATGTAAACAATAATAGTATAATCCAATTTGAAACACTACTTTCCAGGGAATCTCAGTGATTAAAATGGTATGTCTCACACGAGACTAGCGTTAAGATGGAAGCTGAAGAACAAAAGAATAGTACCTAAAAATTAATGGTCAAAAATGGCACTTCTATACCATAATTCTGTTGTGGCTTCTGGCTTGTCATTCTAAAAGAAAAGTAAACTTTTGACAGAGGTGCCCTAGAAAGCATTGAACTTGCTATATTGAATGTTTATCTCCTCCAAGACTCATGCCTAAAAATTATCGTTGTAGCACTATTAGGAGGTAGGACTTTTGACAGGTGACTGGGTTATGAGGGGTCTACCTTCATGAACAGATTAATGCAGTTATCACGGAAGAGGGTTGCTATAAAAAGATAAATTGTGCCCTTTTAATCTCCATGTACTTTCTATCTCCTTTTCCCCTCCCTCCTTTTATCAACCTCTCCATAAGATGACACAGCAAGAACACCCCTACCAGATGCTAGCATCTTGAGATTAAACTGTCCAGCCTCCAGAACAGGAAACCAGTAAACTCCATTCATTGTAAATCACCCAATCTCAGGTATTGTGTTATAGCAGCACAAAATGGATAAGAGAGAATTAGAACCTAGAGACTTGGATTTCTGGTTCTTATTAAAAAGGGGGGGGGACAACAATCAAGTGCCCATATTATTGAATCTCTTAATTTTATTAAGTGAGGGATTTATATTAGGTAAATCTATAAAGGTCCTGTCTGCTGCATAAAAATTAAATGTGAAATTGAAACTAGCAAGTTATCACTAGTAAGTTTTAATTCAAGGCATTTACTAATAAATTATCAAGTTCAGTTTTGCAAAGAGGTATTCAAAACACAAATAAACAGCCCAATGTAATTTGAATGCTGTCAATTAGAGCATCCATGTAAGTGTAAAATGGGGTGGAGGGAGAAAAACTCTCTCTCTCTCTCTCTCTCTCTCTCTCTCTCTCACACACACACACACACACACACACACCGACAAAAAGGAAATATATGTTGTCCTTCCTAATACCACACCATTTTAGCAAAAATTTAAAAAAAGTTTACTCCCTAAAGTGGTCTCATCAACCAAAGGCTTAGTTACTCTTAAACCCTACTAAAAATACTCTTCATACAAATGTAGATAATGCAAAGAATAGAATTATTCTTAGAAAAACTACTGTTTTCATTTTAAATCTAACTATAAAACCAAGTTTACATATAACTTCTGGATTCATTTTTAGCAGCCACAAAACAATTAAAAAAATCTACCTACAACAGTGCCAATTCTACTAGAAATTTTACATCACAGCAAGGAATATTTTCACTCTGATGTCAAACATTAAAATCCTGCAGACTATCTCACTGTACCACATACCAACACAAGAGGGCCTCTAAGTGAACTAGGAATACATAAATAACCTTTTGATTTCTACAGGTAAGTATATCAACCACTACTCAAGGAAGGATAAAAGGACAGAAGGAAGGAGTAACCATGTGAAAAAACAAGTCTTCAATACAGGATAGAACAAGGAATAGTCCAACATTAACATGTTACTAACACTGTAATCAGTGCTGACACATCTGAAATTAACCCTTCTACTAACCAGGCATAGTGGTGTATGCCTGTAATCCAACCATTCAGGAAACCAAGGCAGAAATATTATGAGTTCGAGGTCATCTTGGGATACACACATAGTTCAAGGCCAGCCTGGACTACATAGTGAGATCCTGTCTCCAAAAAAAAAAAAAAAAGACATCTACTGATTTCTCTGAATGATAATGAGAACTATGTAGAGAACAATTAATAATATGAAAGAATATAACCTACTACAAATACGTATTTTTCAAATCATACCACTGTTATGGTTTAGGTCTTTAATGTCTCCTTAAAGACTATGTATTAAAGCTTGATAACAGCTCATGGTATGTGGGAGATGATGAAATCCTTAGAAGACAGGGCCTAGGAATGTTGTGTCACTGGGGTGTGCCCCTGGAGGGGACACTGGGGGCTTAGCTAACCCTTGCGCTTTCCCCTTGCACTCTCTCTTTGCCTCCTACATACAGTATCATAGGGTAATTAGCTCTGTTCTACCACACACTCAACTCTCTACCTCACTCTGATGTTTTGCCTCACTGAAGGCCCAAAAACAATGGATCCTGACAACCATGGACTGAAACCTCTGAAACCATGAAACAAAATAAATCTTTTCTCCTGATAGTTAATTATTTTGTCATAGCCATGGAAAACTAGCACAAACAGTCTTAGAGGAGAAGTTAATGCGATGGTGGACTTTCATTTACTGTATTTCTAGCTAGTATATATTACTGTAATGTGTAAAAAAAGAATGTGTAAAAAAAAATAGGTATGACTGAATTCTGATTATACTCGCCACCATCTATTTAGCTAGAATAAAACAGAAAAGCAGTATTCATGACGTCAAAATAATAAACACATCTGAGGGTGATCAGTGAAAAACTGAATTGGTAGGCTAACACTGAAAAAGCTACCATATCAAGAAAAATAACAGTGATACACATTAATATGTTTTTAAAAATCACTGAGTAGATACACAGAATGGGATGATATATTCTAAGTCTGAAAGAAAAAAAATGACAATGAAGAATACTGTTCGGACAAAGACATCTTTCACAAATGATGGAGAAATAGTGTTTCAAGACAAATTAAAAGCAAGAATCACCATCAAGCTGGCTCCACTACACATGCTTAGAGGAGACTTAAACGCGACACAAAATAATCACGAAAACATACAAAATGGTTAGAGCAAATTCCCAAAAGACGAAGTCTAATCCCATTATTAGAGGAAACCATCAAACTACAAAAATGAACAAGAAAGAAAGAAAGGAACAAAGAATACACAAAACAGAAAAAAGTAAACAGAATGATAGGAGTATATCTTTAATTACCAATAAAAACCCCTAATTGTCAATGGATAAAAATCCCCCAATTTAAAGGATGCAGGTTGGCTCAATGGATTTAAAAAACTAGATCCTATAACATGCTGTCTATGAGAAATTCACTTCACCAATAAAGAGAGAATGAACATAAAGGGATAAAAAAGACACCCCATCACAAAATCCAGAAGTGAGTACATCTATACTTACATAAAATAAAAAAGACTCAAAATCAAAAACTGTAAAAGCAAATCAAAGGTCATTAAATGATAAAGGTAACAACTCAACATGAGGAAACAGCTGTAAATACACTTAGGGATCTAATACCAGAGCACTCAATTATATAAAGGAAATCCTGTTAAACCGAAAAGACAGAAACCTTAATACAGTAATAGGGGGAGATTTTAAAAACTCACTTTATCAATGGACAGCTCACCCACACCAAAAAATAAACAGACATGTATGCAAGCACACGTGCACACACGTTAACACTGGCAAATAAATACTGGAGTCTGATGACATTCAGGGCAAAAGGACCTAACAAAACAATTACAAAGCAATCATCCAACTCCTGCAAAATACACTTTGTTATCAGTAAATGGAACACTGTCTGTTGAAGATAGTCTACATGTGTGGCACAAAAAAAGTGTCAAAACACTGCTTAAAAAAATCACAGTAGTTATTGTCTATGACCACAATGGAATAGAACTAGAAATCAATAAATAAAATGTTACAAATTATATAAGCACATGGAAACTAAGCAACATGCTACTGAATGAATAATGGATTACTGAGGAAATCAAAAGAGAACTCAGAAAATGTCTAGGGACAAATGAAAATGAAAACGCAATATACAAGATGGGTACAGTGGTATATGCATGTACTCTCCCCACAGCCAAAGTAGGAGAATGCCAAGCTCTGAGACAGCCTGGGCAATTTAGTAAAACCCTGCCTCAAAATAAAATGTTTTAGGCCAGGCCTGAAGTTCAGTGGTAAAGCACTTGATTAGCTTGCATGCGGACCTGGGTTCAATCCCTAGTTAAAAAAAAAAAAGTAAAACTGGTGAGATACAGCAAAAATCAAGAGTCACAGAGAAGTTTATAGAAGTAAGCACCTACATTAAAAAAAAAAAGTAGATTTCAAATAAACAACCTAATGATGCAATTCAAGGAACTAGAAAAGCAAGAACCATCCAAAGATTAAGACAGAGATCAAGGAACAGACTTAAAGAAAAAGAAAAAAAAAAATCAATGAAACACAGTTTTTTTAAAGGTAAGCAAACCCAACAAAATTTCAGCTAGAATCGCCAAAGAGGAAAAGACCAAAATAAAAGTAGGGATAAAAAAGGAGATATTACGACTGATACTACAGAAATATAAAGGAACACTAGGGACTATTATAACCTACACACTGACAAATTGGAAGACGCAGAAGAAATGGATAAATTTCCAGACTCTATAATCTACCAAAACTGAACCAACCTGTGCACACCAGTAACAATGATACTAACTCAATCATGAGAATTCTCCTCACAAAGAAAAGTCCAACATTGAGAGGGTTCACTGCTGAATTCACCAGCTCTTTAATAAACTAAAGTCATTCATTTCAAAGGACACCGTGGTACTGAAAGGTAGTCTCCAACTCATTCTCTGAGGCTAGCAAAACCCAATACCAAACCAGACCAAGACACACATGTGCATAGACACACACACACAGAACTACAGACCAAAACCCATGATGAATGCAAAATACCAGCAAACCAAATTCAATGGAATTTAAAAAGAATTGTATACCACGAACAAGCTGAATTTACCCCAGGGACGCAGGGTGGTTTGATGATACAAAAATAAATAAGCAATACATGACACATCAACCAAATAAAGCATCAAAACCACATAGTCATTTCAATACTTAGAAATATTCAATAAAATTCAACATTACCCACACCAACGAAGAGAGGAAAAAAAAAGAGGCATCAAAATAGGAAAGTAAGTCAAATTATCCCTGTTAGTAGACAGTATGATTTTTATACATGGAATCTGAAAGCCTAACAAAAAAATCTGTTAGAACTGATAAATGAATTCAGTAAGGTTTCAATATACAAAAATCACTCAAAAATCAGAAGCGGTTTATATATCAGTAATGAAATTGCTGAAAAAGTAATCAAGAATGCAAACTCAAGTCATAATAACCACAAAAGAAACCCTAAGAATGTATTTATCCAAGGAAATGCATGATTTCTACAGTGAAAATTACAAAACTGACAAAAAAATTAAAGAGGATACCCCCCAAAAACAGAAGAAAACATATCACATTCATGGATTAGAAGAATTAATGTTATTAAAATTTCCATACTACCCAACACAATCTACAGATTCAATGTTAACTCCTGTCAAAATATTCACGACTTTCGGCACAGAATAGGGAAAAAAAAAATCAATCACAAAATTTGTATCGTACCACAAAACCTTTACTATCCAAAGAAATCTTGTGCAAAAAGAACCATGCTGAAGCCATTATAATATCTGACTTCAAAACAACCTACACAGTGATAGTAACCAAAACAGGATGGAATAAAAACAGACACGTACATCAAGGAACACAATAGAATGCAGAAATAAATCATATATTCGTAGCCAACTGATTTTTGACAAAAACAAGAATACACATCTTCCACAAACAGTGCTAGAAAAACAAGATATTCATATGCATTAGAAAAACTAGACCCCTATCTTTTTCACCCTACACAAGAAATCTACTCAAAATGGATCAAATACTTAAATGTAAGACCAGAAACTACATATGAAAATAGTAAAATATAGGAGTAATGTTCAGGTCATTTGTCTGAGCAAATGATTTTTGGATATGACCTCAAAAGCACCAGCAACAATAGCGAAAAGTGACAAATGGGATTTTATTAAAGTAAACAGTTCTGTAAAGCAAAGGAAACAATCAACAGAGTGAAGAAACAACAGAATGAGAATGAAAGTAAGTATCTGCAAACTATTCATTGAACAAAGAATATCTAGGACATTGTATATAAGGAATTCAAACAACTCACACATACAGATAATTCAATTAAAAATCCAAAAATGGATAAATAACATAAACATACTTTTTCAAAATAGTATTTATAAATAGTCAACAGGTGTATGAAAAGTGCTTGCTGTAACTACTCACCAGAAAAGTGCGAGAAAGAATCATAATGATATACTATCCTACTGCAGTAAGAATGGCATTTATCAAGAAGACACAAAATAATGAATACTGGTAAGGATGCAGACAAAGAACTTTCATGCACTGTTAGAGAGTATAAATTAGGGCAGACATTATGGAAAACACTATGGAGGTATTTAAAAAAAACTACAAATAGAACTAGCACATACAATACAGCAAACCTACTACTGGGTCTCTGTCTAAAGGGAATGAAATCAGTATGTTCAGAGACCTCTTATTACAGACATCTTAGTCACAATAGTCAAGAGATAGAATCAATCTACATATCAGTCTACAGATGAACAGGTAAAGAATATGTGGTATACACATAATGAAATATTATTTATCCATAAGAAGAATGAAACTGTCACTTGTAGCAATAAGGAGATGAAGGACATTATGTCAAGTGAAGTCAGTCAGGCACAGAAAGACAAATACTCCATGTCCTCATTTATGCAGAGAAGCTAAAAAGTTGGTATCAAAGAAGTAGAGAACTGAATAGTGGTTTCCAGAGCCCAGAGAGGAAATGGGAAACCAAAGGATAGAGAGATGGCTGATGAGTGCTAGGGTACAGCCTGATAGGAGGAATAACTTCTAATGTTCCACAACGCAGTAGGATAACTACAGTTAGCAACAGTTAACTTAAATACTTAAAACAACTAGCACAGAGGATTCTGAAGATTCTCAACACAAAGAAATTATATATGCTACAGGTGACAAGATAAACCAGTCACGCTGACCTGATGATTACACACTGCATACATGTATTGCAATATAACATTGTACTCCATAAATACATACAATTACTATGTATCAATTAATTAAAATATAACTTTAAAATACAAAAATACTATAACTAAATGCCAATTTAACACATTCTTACAATTCTAGGTTTCAATACCTCAAAGTAGTTTTTTTGTTACATTTCCTAAAGGGGTTAGTCTTAGTATGCACTTTAGAGTACAATAAATAGAAGAAATGTTCACAACATTTTAGTACTAGTATTATACTGCAAGGAAAAGTCTTATTTGTTTACAGATATCAAGCAGGTGTACGCACAATGACAAAAGAAGTAAAGGAGTAAGACAATTTAACAATTCAAAGCTGATGTTATATAGTAAAAAAAGTTGTTTCTCAGTTGACTTGAAAGGTGCTCAATCTCTTAACATCAAAAATATTACATGCCTAGGAAAAACTCTAAACTAGCATTACATTAACAATTACTGCAGAGGAATTCAGAGTAGATAGTCTAAAGGATCAAGGCAGGTAAAAAGTAAAAGAACAGGCTGAAAGAAATAACCAT